>NTHP01000133.1:147292-178344 GCA_003416845.1 Oplegnathus fasciatus
GTTGCCTGCTGAGGATCAATTATGTATTACTGTTTGTTGGATTCTGCTTGATCCCTGACGTTCTCAGGAAACATTTGATGTGGACCGGGAGCTTCTCACTTGCAAAATTACATCTTTGAGACACCCTGACGAATATTTCACTGCTGCATCGTTCTTGAGCTCAAGACCTCTCCTGCGTATTGTGGAAAATCATTAAAGCAGAGGACAAAACAAGATACCAAATGATCCAGCAGAGCCTATCCATGTCTATGGACTCTCCTGATTACACTCTGTGGATGTAGTGACTGCTTTAATTATGAAGAAGGGAGAAGTGCCAAAAATCCCTCATATGCCCGTAGCATCACAGCCAGCGAGTGGAGCAGATAATGAGGAGATATTGCAGCGTGCATCTGAACCACCCTGAGGTGCTGCAGAGAGAAGAGACTCATGATTCACTGATGAACACTTTTATTGTTTTGAAATGTGACCGCAGTCCAACCAATTTAAAGATATTGCATTTTTTAAGATGTGAACCAAACGTTCTTCTATAATGTCTAACACTTTTTCTAATGTGTTTGTGTACATAAAACATTAAAAGTATGAACAAAGACCCCGCTGTGTTGTGCTGTGAGCTTGCAAGTGTCGCGTGTGATCGTAAAAAAATGAGATAAACACATAAATGACACAAAATACAACATTTTATTTTAGAATAAATTCTCAATGGCACGTTACATAACCAAATATACATATACATGTTTAGACATCTTTTAAATTAATATATTTCCTTTAATCATTTTACCTTATTAATGAGCGTACTCTGCAGTTACATTTTTACATGACATCAATGCAAAAGAAGTTATCATTTTAATAAATTAAGCATATTAACAGAGAAAAGGCTGCAGGACGTTTAGGCCATACCTGCTACAAACTAAATGACATCTGAACTTCCTGCTTTTGTGTGATTTCTGTCCCTGCTTCCCTTGCTCGAGGTAATCACTGGTCTACACTAGCTGAGCACAGTGTGTGTTAGTCAACTCATCTGCTTCTAGTCCAGTTATATCAGAAAGGTACTTCTCAAGGAACTCCACAGCATCCCAGCAGGTTAAAAAGTGTGGAACTGACCCTTTAGACCCTCTGGGATTTGAGTTTCATGAGACAGAACTTCACACACTATTAGGCCGTCCTCGACAGGAATGGTTCTCTACACAGTAAGAGTACATAGACATTCTTCCAAAGACCTACCAGCTTGGTTGTTTGGTCACATAGGAAACACATTTGTGTGTCTTTAAGATTTTTCTTGATTAGCACACTCCCACTTTGCCCTGCTAACTCTTAGTTTGTGCAGCTCCAGGCTAATGTTATTTAATAGCTGAGGACTAGACCTAATGTCCTGTTGTGCTTGTAAGCAACTGGCTTTACAATTGACTTCTAACAGAGTTTGTAATAACAACTAACAAAGCATCAAATCAAAAATACAAAAAAAAAACTAAAAAAAAACTCCAAGTTCACATTCAAGGTGTTTTTGATAAACGTGGTTCAAACGTTCTTTCAACCTGAAGCATCTTTTTCAAGTTCATCTTCGTGAGCTCACATGCTGGGAAACTTTAAACCGCGAAGACTTTCCTGTCCAAAAGTTCAACCGGACATAAACGCAGATACACCAAGCTAGCAAGCTTCTATGGGAGGTATCAGAGGGTGAAATTTCTGAAATGCAACGTCTATTTTCAGCAAATGTGGGTGTTGATCGGTTTACCCACAACTGTGCTGTAACCGGATCCAGAAGATTCCTGTCCTCTCACATAGTGAGAGAGACAGACAGACAGAGAGAGAGACAGAGAGGGAGAGAGGGAGAGAGAGAGAGAGAGAGAGAGAGAGAGAGAGAGCATCAGTGGTGAACAGGGTTTTTGATAGATTGTAAGGCGCAGCTTTGGCTAAAATAAGCTTATGGCAAAATGTGTTGGCAGTGTCTCATACTGTGCCCTGTGTGAGCTAATTTCCACTAACCAAGCACTTGAGTTCAAGGATCTGAAGTTACCCTTACAGACGCAGAAACGCTGTCATAGGTATTGACTGATGACAAATTTCAGCAATGTCGTGTTTATAGTGCAGCAGACGCAATGCAGCAGCCAGCAAGGTTACAGAAGCGTCTCGAAAATCAAAAATGTTCCCTAGAAAAGCATTTTTATATGCAAAGAACAAACTCAGATCCTACAGTGGTGAATTATGACTCCCAGTGTCGTCACCTCCAAAACGCTGCTACTGTAAGTCTACATTATGTTTCTGTGCGCGTGTTTGTCTGCGTGTCTGCGTACTTTTTTTTTTTTTAGGCAAAAGAGGAACTGCTCCCAGACGTACCATTCAAGGGCAAAGGCAAAAGAGAACATCCTGATGTCTGACAATTCTTAAAGACATCTTTCCCACTGAGCACTAGGTAGCCGACTAGATAAAGAGTAACAGTTCAGCCGTAGTCTCGTGTTACCATTCTTCTAGATCACCGTGTCTCTCTATTAAACAAGATGCTTGAGAAAAAGCTGAGGCAGAGTCTAGCTCGGCCTACACTCACAGTATCACAGCCATGCTAGGACTTCCATGTGATGTGAACAACTAACAACTGAGATGCAGCAACTTGGAACATTGGCAAAGTATGGACTCGTCTCTGTAGCTAAAGGTTGGTTAAAAAGAAAGCCAACATGTCAGCTGCTTCTCCTCACTATACACTCACAGTATTAGTTTATAGTGTGTGGGGACTCTGGTGGAGGTGGTAATCTTGTCAGATTATCCTTGGCTTAGGGAAGTGGTTCTACAGTGGTTTGTGGTTGTTGTGATTTTTTTTTTTCTTTCTTGCAGCTCCGTGAGCCCGTGCTGTTCCTTTGTTGTGCAAGTCTGATATTTCCATTCTGCAAGGCTACTCAGACTGAAAGAGAGAAAAATGAACAGAGAGGCCAGTTAGAGGAGAGTGTCCGCTGACAGCATGCATCCTTCAACCTGGGCCTATTACCCAACACCAGCTCCACTGTTTCAGTGACATTACAGTGATGCAGAGATAATGAGATGCCCGTAAGATGGACAGTGAGTATCAAAAACACACTTTTCCTTATTGCTTCCAGCCTGCTACACTAATCTTTGTTAGTTCAAATGTCAGGAGTTTCTGCATTAACAAGTTATAACCTTGACATGTTTTTATGTGTTTGATGTGTTCCTTTTTTTATCAGCACTTTGTCACAAGAAACGTGCTTTACAAGAATATTTATGAAAATATGCTAACCAGGAAGGCATTACAAGACTTACAGCTGTGGATGAGTGGCTCATTTTGTCAAAACGAAACTTCAAGTTTGACCTCGGTGACGTCTTACTCCTCCCGTCTGCTGCATATGGAGGTAGGAAATGGAAAAGAAAGAAAGGAAATGCTCATTAGAGAACAAAAATCTGTCATCTCTGACAGTCTCACAGCAGGATCTGAACACTCTCTGTGTGTCTGTGTATGAAATTGCAGGTTTACCCGTTGGACTGCGGCACATGATGACAGGGGTACCTGATCCCTGGCCGTCAACACTGAGGGCAGGACTAAAGGCAGAGGAGGACGCTATAGAGGGATGGCTGGCCTGGGGGGACGGAGAGAGCAGACAGAATATTTAACATGGAGGAAGAGATGGAGGAGGAAAGAAACTGAAGAGTGAATCAGTGACTTGAACCTTCCTGTCAGCAAAGTCAGAGGCACTGAATGTTAGGCAGGAAGTACAACTGGAAGTTGAGTGGAAAGGACACTTTGCAGGAAAGAGCCGTCATAACTTGGTTTCCTTTTTTAAATCATTTGTATAAGATAGGTTTTACTGTTTAGGCAGGCAGAAATCTTAACGATGGCAATTCAAAGTAGTTATAAGGCAATACAGTAGTTCAACAGTTTGCTTAGCTTAGCTTAGCTTAGCTTAGCATAAAGACTTGAAACAGGTGGAAACAGCTAGCCTGGGTCAGTCCAAAGGTGAAAAAAATCCCCCTCCCAGTGCCTCTTAAGCTCATTAATTGAAACTGACGTGAACTAAACGTTGCTGTTTTAGGGTGAGATATGTGCTGGACTCTTTCTTGGCCAGGAGCGGTAACTTCTTTGAGTCCCAGAAATAGTCATACACACAATCCCTCGTAAAACCACAACTTGTTGTTTTTACACTTGGGCTTTTGTACGGATTAAACCATCAAGATATAACACGTTAATTAGTGAGCTTTAGAGGTGCTAGTAAGTGGATTTTGTTACCTTTGGACTGAAGCGGGCTAGCTGTTTCCCCCCGTTTCCAGTATTTGTGCTAAGCTAAGCTAAACGGCTGCCAGCTATAGCTTTATCATACAGATATGTGAGTGGTATCAATCTTCTCCTCTAACTCTCTGCAAGAAAGCAAACAAGCATGTTTCCCAAAATGCTGAACTATTGATTAACCATTCCATCAAACTAATGTAACGAGGAGAAGGTGTTTTAAGGCAAAGAAAAGCATACATTGATCTAATTTCCCCTTGTGATGATAACTGGTGTACTGCTACATGCTACATCATGCATCAAAGCACTACTTTAACAATTTTCTCTGTCCTTCAATTATCAGCATGACAATTTTAACAGCACACTGTGCCTCATTCCCACCCAGTTATTAAATGGTGAGAGTCGGAACGATTTGACAGCATTTCTCACATAAAGTAAAACAACACTGACAAGCAGTGTCATCTGATACACAGCAAGTGAGAGGAGCTGTAACCATTATAATCAATGTGCTGACATTCAACACTCTCTATTAGACAGTTGGTAATTACAGGCTATTTCATCCGTGAAGGCTTTGACACCAACCTCACACTTCTTTAAGATTGTGTTTCTAGGTCTGCGCTCTCCACTCCCAACCCAAACACTCAGATAAAGTGGGTCACTTTATTACACATTTTCTTCTCCTCGTTTACTTTGTTCAAACAAGCTGTGAGGGCTGCACTCACTGTCTCCAGTTCTTCCAGAGCTTCTGTTTCTCCCGTGGTGCTGCTGAAGCTGCTGGTGCTGGACGAAGAGCGAGAGATGTTCGGTCTGCCACTGCCGCACTCTTTCAGCTTGACGAACGGCCTGTTAAAGGAAAACAGAGGGGAACAGAGATGTAGAGAAGCTGAGAAGAAGATGTTGTGCATGAGATGCTGACAGAAGAACTGGGAAAGAAGCATGAATTTCATCTGAAATTACTGTATTACAACAATTACACATGTATAGTGACCCCATATCAGGCCATCTCCCTCCACAGAATTTAGAGGAGTGATCTCCAGGAACTAGCACTGGTCTTACCTCTCTTTGTTGGGGCATATCTCAGGCGAGCTGGGGTTGGATGACGTCTCTGACCTCACTTCTTGGGACAGCGGGCAGATCTCTGCAGGCTTTTGGTCGCTGCAGACAAAATAACACATTACTGACAACACCATTGTGACGACTTCCTGGACTCCCGCTACCTGTATAAAAACACACAGACAATGTCGGTGTCTGTGGTGTAACATACTCATGATACTGACCAGGAAATGCTTTGTCAAATTATAACAGTGAGTCCTAAACCTACACCAACCTGCGTGTGTGTTTGTCCGACGGGGTGTCCGTGCTGGAGTGGAGACGAGGGAAGAGGCCTGAGCGCCGTTTCACTGGGCTCTTCAGAGGAGACTTGGCTGACAAGGCAGGAGGCTGAAGATCACAGATTTTAAAATTAGGTTTATTAATAACTAATTCAGATTAAATAAATGTTCCTTCCAAAACTCACTGGCTGACATAGAAGCTCTCTTTCTCCATTTTGCCCTTTTACTCACAGTGAAGGTGCTCTTCGTGCATTCGCTGGTGCTCTGCGGCAGCCCTCCTCCGCTCACGCTGGCCGGGACCCCGCCTCCTACCCCGGGGCTCCTGTGACGGTGAGACCCCACCATGGTCTCCATGGAGTGGCTCCTGACACGCATGGCCCTCTGGAGGAGGGAGAGGAAACAAGAGAGTGAGTGAGCGGATGAGGGAGAGGGAGAGACAGAGGAGCAGAGAGGAAAGGGACAGAAACAGATGGGTGAAGGGAAAGTTGGTGACAGGGAAGACAGAAAAGGGAACAGGTGTGGAGGGTAGAATAAGATGAAAAGGGGATACAGAATAAAAGTGAGGCTTTATCAGTTTAAGTACAGCATTCATTTTAATGTGTACATTAACGTTTAGGTTCATAGGTGCTATTGCACAATAGAACCACCAGAGGATGCAGTTCTCCAAGAAAGAATTCAGGTTAGCTGGAGTGGATGAATGAACATGAATTGATTCTAACTTTATATTCATTTAGTTCATTGATAGCAAGAAAGAGTCTAGAGTCCACAGCAAATTCCAAGTGGTAAAATTGAAATAAAAAAACACAGTTGTGTAACATTTTAATGTTTCGTCTTTTTAATTCTGCTCCCTTCTACAGATACAGCATGAAGTACTTATTTTCTTTGAAAGTGTCAACACAAACAACATCATAAAAAAGAGTGTTTATTAATCATGTGGTGATCCTCTGATGAATTTACAGTAATGCAGACAGGTAATACACAGAGACTGCCAGGACAGCAATGAGAACAGCGCCCCCTGGGACTGACTGCACAAAGTGCAAAGTAGCTGCCCATAATGCCTGTGAAGAGTAAAGAGAGCCAAATTGTCACATTAGTCACACACTCATCTCACACACACACACAGACGGAAATACACATTCTAATGGTCCTATTAACATCACTCAGCCTTTAGTTGTGGACAAAAGAGTGTGAAGAGACACTGAGTGATGAGAGAGAAAGAGTTCGATGGCAAATGAGGGAAAACGGAAGAAAAGAATTAAGATTTACAAAGGGAGAGGGACAATTTTTCACAAATACATTAGCACCGCAGTCTTTGCATTCATTTTCACACACACACACACGTGAATGCACATGCCCACACACCCACACACATTCGGACTATAAGGTCAAAGTCTTCGAGCACAGAGAAAAGGAATGGTTTAGCACCTTAAGTCATCTTGCAGACCTGTGACATTTAGTTGACCTACAGGAAGAAAACCTCACACTCTTGTGCTGTAATGACGGTGATTAAATAAATGTCACAGAGCTGAGAGAAGATTACATGGTGTCACGTATATGTTTGTCCATGTTCATGTTCACCTTGAAGGACTCTAGCAGACCCCCGTGTCCCCCGTTCTCCAGCTTGTCCTCCTCTCCCGCCTGGCCCAGACCCAGCGTGGCCTGGCTCTGTCTGTGCAGCTCGTCGTGCAGGTTGTCCAGCAGCGCAGCTCGTGTTCGCCCCTGGAATCAATTCGCACACACAAAGCTCATGAAGGAGAGCATCGGGCTGGTGATTATGGTGATGATTATGGACGAAGCTGAACAGTGATCGAAGGCATGCTGTGGTGTTTGAGGGCGGTTGTGGGAACGTGTGTCACCTCTAGTTTGGCGAATTTGTCGGATTTGTAGCAGGCGTTTTCGGCATTGATCAGCTTTGTCAGCAGGAAGTCTCGAAACTCAGGACCCTGGAGAGAGAGAGAGAGAGAGAGAGAGAGAGAGAAGGGGTGGGGGGGTAGAGTTAGATGATGAACCTGAGGGGGCAACAATGAAGAAAGTGTGACCTTTATCAGCATCCTACAGATTACACTACTGCAGCACACTGAGTCTGATCAAGAGTATCGGCCTCCCTGACTGAAATCCTCATCTGCCTCAAATCCTCTCATGTGCTGCAAATCATTCCCAATAAGTCACTGAATCTTCCACTGAGTCTTAAAGTCAGATTGTTTTTACGATGCAGTTTTCCCTTTATGACAATGATCTGAAATAAAGCAATGCATTCTGGCTAATGTCACAATGCAACATGAGGAGGAGGGTTACAGTCTTTTAATGTGCACCCAAATGGTAAACTGCTTTAAATAAGAACATTTTAAATATTTACAAGCAGCGGTGGAAGAAGATCCCTTACTTAAAGGCATAACAAGTAGGATTTCCTAAAAAACGATGTATAGACTCTAACAAAAATAACCCCTCTCCGTCATCACTTATGACCCACTGGAAGTGTGTGGAGGTGTCTGTATCTGCAGAGACCCTGCCCTCTGCCTGTATTTTCTTATTTTACTGTGTTCGGGACGTTTCTGGGCATCAACCTTTGGGCAGTGGTGTGTAGCCCCCAGCCAATAACAGCGCGCAGGGTGAGAGGGGTAGGACTCTATAAACACACAGCGACCAATTGCCAGATCGTAAGCATGTGGGGCCACCAGAAGTACGTGCACTTTGAGCCGTGGAGTTTTGAATTTTAAGTTTACAAACACCAACCGACGAATCCTACTCGTTATGCCTTTAAGTAAAAGTAGCAGTACAATAATGTAAAAATACTTTATTACAAGTAAAGGTTTTGCATTCAGAATCCCACTTAAGTAAAAGTACAGAAGTATTATCAGACAAATGTACATAAAGTATCAAAAGGAAAAGTACTCGTTCTGCAGTTAAATGTCCCCTGTGACTGGGGCGCCCCGTCTGTAGCTAACCGGATTACTATTAAGGCTTAGTCCTTAACGCAGCAGCCGGGGTTCAATTCCAACCCTGGTGACCGATGCATTATATATGACATTATTAGATTGTTAATACTGATACATCGGTAGGTAATCAGCATTTTATTGTTGTAGCTGCTCAAGGTGGAGCTAGTTTTAACTACTTCATATACAGTTAAGTAGTGTAGTCCACCTGGGGGTCAGGGGTCCTGAGATGATTAATAGGGCAAGAAAGAAGACAAAAATAAAGTTCCGATACATAAAATTTGCATTCAGATTTTCTAATCTTTCCTTTTTTTGGGGTGAAAAACTGATAGTTTGACCTCTTCAGGCCTTGAAAGGTTAATCACATGAAACCATGTGAGGAGTTTGAGGGGAAATGTCTCTTTCCCCAAAACTGTGTGTTTCGAGTCCTAAACAAGTCATTATGTGCCCTGTCACCACATGTGGTGGCTTTTTTAAACAGATGAGCAGTTACTATTGCACTGAATGCTAATTTTAAATTTGGAATCACTTCTAAATAAACATTTTACTATTTAAAAGCGAAATGATCAGATGTGTCTTGGTATGTTATTCTTGTGACACAGCTACAATCATTTGTAATTTCTGAGCCAAATGTTTTGCATGTTGAAGTCAAATGCACCTTTTCCTCCTCGTTCTTGCCACTGGATTGATTCAGAGTTTTGTTATTGTCAGAAAAATGAAGAGAACACTTTTTTAAATAACATTTTGAATCCAGCCAGAAGTCCAAGTGAAGTCTCGTCGTAAGTGTTAACGTCAAAGAGTCGAGATGCAAGTCGTTTTTGTTAGGTCAAGGTGATCAGATTCACGACTCTGGTCTACTACACTTTTCCCTGTGTTGATCTCTGCTCTGTCTCTCACCTTCCTAAAGACAGCTGGGTTCGGGAGAGGGGGTCCAAAAGGAGGCACGTCCTCCCTCGCTGTAACAGACACCTGTTGACATAAAACAAATAATAGTCACGTTATTAGGGCGTATTTCAGGAGGGCTCACGTTTCAAGCTGGGAGGATGAAACAAAGTCAGAGGGAAACCTGAGAACACGTTGTCATCAGGAGTGATGAGCGATTCATCATGGACTTTGTTGTGCTCATGCAGTTATTTACGCGAGCACAATTTGGTTTCTGCCCAGTGCCCAGCTGACAAGGACCACTAGCTGTTTGAAACACTCTCCACAGCTTGTTTGCTTTAGTAATTCCCAGTTATTGCAGACCACCGTAGAGTGAAAGTGGTGTCATTTCACCAGACAGGGCTGCTCTGTACCTTGTATGTTGTGTGCTCTGTACAGGGGTTCTCAACCTGCACCAGCACGTAAGAATGCAGGAAATTGGAGGCAATCATGTCTGGAACAAACGGCGTGGGCTCTTCCTGGAAGACTGCGGCCACGATGTCATTTCCTATGTGCCTTTTCCTCTGGAGCTAAAGAAGCAGAGGGGGAAACGTTTATTAGTCGGTCAACAGATTTCGTTTTGTGCTTGTGTAGCTCAGAGGACACTTTTAAAACAAGAGCACAGTTTATGAGTCTTCTATGACACATAAATCAGTGAATGTACAAGGGGCAAACATTTAATTTAACATTTAGTCACAGCATAACACATCGTCAATAACCACACCTGACCAGCTCAGTATTGATATATTTTGAGCCAAAGGATCCTTACTTTGCAGCTAAATCCATTGCGCTTTCAGTGTAACAATAACAAAGCAGTATCAAAGTCTCGTACCTGCTGGACGTCTCCCTCAGTGAAGGGAAGCTTGGTTGACACATGGAACATAATCTCTCTCCGTCTGAAGACAGTGTAGACGGATTCAGACCCTGTCTGTCCGTGGGACACATCCAGCCCCCCGCGGAACCTGTCACATCATCAAAGTACACGTGTCACCCTCTCTGCGTGGCCTCTAGTCTTCAGTGATAAGATCCGATTTTATTTCATGAATTTAAATGTTTGGTGCTAGCTCCACTGCCACCCAAAAGTGTTGTGCAGTTTGCCCTAATGTGTCTGCTACCTCCCTAACAGTAAAGGTAATGATTGTAGCACGCTAGAAAAAGCCTGCAAGACAATAAATACAGTATACAAGGTTCTGATTACCTGTCCATGACTAAGCAGTTTATCCTGATTGCACGCTGAGGCCGTAACAGCAGGACAAATTGCTCCAAGGTTATAGTAATTAAACCCTTCCATTCTGCTCTATTGCAATGCACTTTAATTGCATCCTTCTTTTGATCCTTGTGGGCCTTTTTCTCCAGGCTCTATTTATTTTGATGTTACTGCCTTTTTCATTTCTACTGCACTTTACTCTGCTTCTTTTCTTTTATTCAATCACATTCTGCTCCTACTCTTACCCTTTAAAGTCGTGGAGTTCAATGTTGTCGCCCAGGATACCGAGAAACTCCTTGAAAGCCGGCGTCTCCTCATTGTTCCCAAACAACTCTTCCTCTGACGTCTGAGAGGCAAAGACACGGAGATGGTAGAGGATAGAAAATAGGGCGAAAGATGCATGAGATAAAACAGAGTATAAGATCAGATGGTGTGTGTGAGGTAAACTGGAGTAAAATGACAAGAGCCATATGGTCACTCACCTGTCCAAACTTCTGGTAGATGACTCCAAATTTGAAGGTGTTGTTCACCTCGTGTTCATCATAAGCCACTATCAACTGGGATCCCTGTACACAAACAAAAACAACTACTTCTTACTGTGGTCTCACTCAACTTGTTCCACACTTTCTTCTTGCTGTGGTAGTTAGGAAAACATGTTTTCCTTTTCTTAACGTGTCTCCAGGGCGGGTTTATCGGGCCCTTGTTACATAAGGCTGACATGCGACAAACTGTCACGGCCCTCAGCGAGGGCGGTGATCTTGTCACTGCCTCTTGCAGACTGAGACACAGATGGGGCTTTTTTCCTTTCCCGAGGCACAGGCTGAAAGCATGCTCCATCACACTCCTCCACTGGGCTCACGGGAGGAGAAACAGATCCATTGTAACCATTTTAGGAAGCTGTTGCATCTTGTATGATCAATCATTTTTAAATAATGTAGTACTCAGTGAACAGGGCAGATGTTAGAGAGGTAGGGGGCTTCTGAGGGTAAAATGTTGTTTCCTATTTATCTGGTTAAGGGGGGTGGGAAAGGGGTTTGAAGTGAAAAGTTAATGAAGGCATTTTTGTAGGGACAGGTGGGTGATGCTGGCAAAATAATTAATGGAAACACTGCATTAATGTTTAGAAAAATGCCCTAGGCCTTACGTAAAGTGCATGAAATATTTATGGATGTTCAGAATATATGAAAAGTTATTATTGGATGTAGCATTCGCACTTTCAACCCTACATTGCCCCTTTGTGTCTTAGCAGAAGCAGACAGAGACGGGAAAAGGCAACTCACGTCAGCTTGAATGAATACATCTATAACTGGCGAGATGAGCTGAGGTCAGAGTGGTTATTAATGAGGTGACGATGTGGGAGCTTAGGATAAACTCACCCGAGGGTACAGGACCGGGTTGAACTTCAGCCCTGTGGCATCATCACAAAACAGCTGGAAGAAAAAAAAGAGACTCACTATATTTGACTGACATCATGAGAAAAATCTCATTATATATGCTGAATCTCATCATATATACTAGTATACAGTCTATCCACTGCAAGATACAAAAAGGAAAAGTTATTTCATGCCATTGAGTTTATGCACAAAAGCTTATTTACAAAGGAACATAATTTACTATTTACACATTTATTTAGTTTATTTTATTTAAAGGTTAAAACATGTTTCTTGCCATCTAAAAATCATTTCAGTCCTTGGTTTATCATCACATTTGCTTTCTTTTGGAGGGGAGCAATCAAAAGTATGCTGGTTGACTGGTTTCTTAAACTACTGCCAACTTTCCCAGCTGTGTTTATTAGGAGACAGGTCTCTCCTCCCACTAGGTATATTCAAACAAGAATTTGGACTTGCGCTGGCAGACTTTATTGGCGCCTTAAGGATTGATCTCTGTCACTAGAGGAGTCAGACAAACACTGATTTTGCTGAACGGTTTAAATGAATGGCCTCATTTGAATCTCGAATTGCAAGGACTAATAATTACCGAGGGAAATTACATGAAGTTTGGTAAGGTATATAAAGAAAGAAGTATGACAGGAAGTGATTATTCCTACTTTCTTTATTGGTTTGTCTTATTTTACTTGTATTAGCTACTTCTGTGTGTTTCTTTTGTTTGTTTCTTTGTTTGAATTGTTTTGTTCTGTTACCGGTATTTCGCTGATTTACTGTAACATTTTGTTTTGTGTTGCATTATGTTTTTTTAATGTCTTGGAAAAGTGAAGTTAAGTGCTGTTGCGAAATGATTAAAGTATGGGATCAGTTAGCCAATGAAAAGATATCCTTCTCCATCAAGCTCCCTTTTCCAGTTAAGAGCGAGGCAGCCTCCATATATCAAATCCGGCACTTACAGCTGCCATTATGTTTTATTGTTGCTATGTGAACATGGAGAGTGTAGGAAATTCATGGAAAATGCCTATTTTTAAACCTTGAGTCCTTGTAAACTGTAGCTTACCTTGGCGATCTGGGGTACACTGGGCAGCTGGTTGATGCCTGCTAAAGAGATCCTGTCATGGACTGTTTTAATCCTCGACCTGCAATAGACCAAAAGGAGAAGCTCTGCTGGTAAGATTGTTCAGAGATTTGCTCCATCAAAGAGATTTTTTTAACTTTCGATGTTTTAGGTAACACCTTGATTATTTGCAATCCACTTAAATTAGGGAAATGAATGAGTTTAGTCTCAGAAAGTCTCAACAGAGAGAAAAAGAAACAGAAAAACAGTAGTGATGGGCTGATTGATACCAAATGGCATTATCACTCTCAACTGTCAAAGAGGAGATTAGCCATCACCTGGCTACAGTCCTCTCTGCAGCGCCCACAACGGCTAATCGAAAACATAGCATTACTTCATTGTTTTTCTCGCCTGTTAATGAAAAATGTCACCAACTGTGATAATGGCAGGAAAGCTGTCCACTACAGCACGACAAATCTGTTCAGTTAATCACAAAGGAGAGCATAAAGAGCTGCAACAAAGGAGAAAGGAGGAGGGAGGAGTAAGACCTTAAACCAATTTGTCAGGCGGTTAGTTGGTCGAGACTGAAATCTCTCAACAACTACAGGATGGATTGTCATTAACTTTTGCACAGACATTCATGGTCCCCAGAGGATGAATCCTCCTGACTTTGGTGATCCCACTTTCACTCTAGCGCCACCATGAGTTTGACATTTGTGGCTTTGATTGGGACAGCTTGACAACTATTGGATGGATTGCCATAAAATTTGCTACAGACATTCCTGTTCCCCTCAGGATGATTTCTAAACACTTTGATGATCCTCTGACTTTTCATCTAGCGCCACCATCAGGTCAAAATATCAATTTGTCCAGTGCTTTGGTTTATGACCAATAGCCTACCCCAAAAAACTAATGACATTCCCATCAGTCTCAGCAGTATTTGTGTTTATTGCTAATTAGCACAATGTTAGCATGCTAACACACTAAATTAAGATGGTGAACATGGTAAACATTATACCTGCTTAATATGCATGTTAGCATTGTCATTGTGAGCATGTTAGCATGCTGACGTTAACATTTAGCTCAAGGCACCACTGTGTCTAAGTACTACAGCCTCAGCACTAGCATGGCTTTAGACTCATTCTTGTTATTATTCTTTTTTATGTTATTATTATAATTTCTGTTATGGCCCACCACTAACAAGAACAAGAGGAAAAGCCAGACAAATCAGACAACAAAAGGACACAGAGAACCAGCAGACCAGAAGAGCAGACCCATTAAAGACGAACTGAATAGGAACATGGATCGTACAAAAAAAGGTGAAACTCAGCATTAAGGATGTAGTGTTGATGTGTTATTTATCATATTAGACAAAGACATGAGGCATTTCTGCTATTGTACCTGAGCATGATGCGTAGGAACTCCTGTCCCTCAGCCTCCTCATGTTTCAGAGACATGATGAGGTTGCCTATGCTGCTGCCAGTACAGTAATAGTTCATGTGTTCCTGGATGCATGAGAGGGTGTGAGAGAGAGAGATTTTAGCTTCAACACAATAACACACTTCCCCTGCTAAATATGTAGTGAAACTCACATTAATACACACACTAACCTTGCCTAGGAAGTGTTTGCGGTAGGCGCGGGCTGTGCTGTTACACTCAAGGCGGTAGCTGTGCCCCCCACCAGGGCTCATGCCCTCTCCTCCGTCCTCCTCCTCACAGAAACTGGACTCTGAGGAGGAGGGGGTCCCTGCTGGTGCCTCCACATCCTCAATCCAGTAACCCCCGAACTGAGGCAGGATTACCTGGGGGTATGGTCCACCTTTCTCCAGGACCTTGGACAGAAGGGCAGGAGGGAGGAAGGGAGGTAGATAAAAGCGAAAACATAATAAAATGTAATAACTCTGGGACATGCAAAGTTCTCCAGAATTGCACCTTCATAAGGTAAGCTTGTTTAGCATAGAACAATAAAAAATGCAAAGTACTTCAACTTTAAAAAGTAGGTATTTATTGTCATTTAAGTATTATTTATTGTCAGAAACACTCCTAGCCAGTGGTTCCACATGAGAAGGGTGTAAATGTGTGTTATGAGTGTATTATGTGAGTGAGAAATGACTCACATCTTCTATCCGTGGGTAGGGGATGTAGTCATCCTGTAAAATAGAGGACACACACATGCTGTTAAAAGAACTCATTCTAACATAAGTGAACTTCTCTGACTTTCACCACAACGATACAGTTGCAAGCACAGCCACAAACACGGGGACAGAAAGGTGACACAACTTATTATGCCAAATGGACTCTCAGGTGATGATGCAACAGCCTGAAATGCACAGTCATCAGCAAGCATCACTGAGGGCGTGTCACCTCTTGATGATGTCAGAGCTGTTTTGATTCAGGAGCCCCTGGGGTTAAGAGCTGTTATGAGCCTGTAGTCGTTTGACAGTCTGCTAGCGTAGCACAGCTCCACTGTATGACCTCTAAATAGTGCTGAGGCCCGTCTGCACCGCTGAGAGTGCAGCGCTACGGACAGCCAGTCATTTATATTCTGCAGCAGCAGGAGTCAGGATACTGGCAGTCCAGAGAGGATCAATTGACAGTTGGAGTTCATTCAACTTATAATCAATCAGATCAGGAGGCTATTGATTTTGTGCTTTAAAAGCCATGAGAAAAATTTGAAAAGTGTTCACAGGGGTGTTCAGAATCCCTCATAGGCTGACAGATGAGACAAGAACAACCACAGTGCAAATCAGGTGGCATGATGAAGCAGTGATGACGGAAAACATGCAGAGAAATGGAGGACATAATAACACAAACTGATGAGATGTGCACAGGTGTGTGTCTGGTGTCTGGTCACACCTTCCATTTTTTGGTCTCTTCAGCTTTAGGGACCTTATTTGTGTCCGTATGCAGCGTGAGGACGGAAAAGCACAAGGGTCAAAAAGCAAGTTCCATTTATTTTTGTGCATTTAAAAACTGTCCTGGAACATAGCATTCTCGTTTTCAGACCTCATTGTCTCTGTTGCCGGATGACAACTGAGTGAGTCATACATGCTAATGCACTTTGCTGCACACACACACACACACACGCAGGTAATACAGACACTTAGTCATCCTCTCTCTCTGAATCCAGCTTCCAGACACACTAAGTGTTCCTTTCCTCATTTGTTATTGCCTTTTTTGGGGACACAGCAGCACTGACACGCAGGCCGAGGCCTTTTTCAGTCCGTGTTTTGCATATATATATGCAGGTATGAAAATCTGGTAGACACGGAGTAAATTGGCCAATTATGGTACAGGCCCAGTGGAACAGCTTGTCTACATGACTGAGCACAGTCGGAGGAACTGAACGCATGTGTGGGGATTCAGAGCGCTGAACATACACAACACTACCATCACTTCTAACGCCACCAGTCATACCAAGAATCAGACGGCATTCATTTGAACAGTACAGACTCATGGACCCCAGTACACACACACAAGTGTTCACACACACTTCTCAGTTTAGTCTGTGGTGGTGTGTGTCTGTCTGAGTGCATATTGATGGAGCAGCTGTTACAGTCACAGGGGAGTCATTGTCAACAATGCGAGACTGATCACAAAGACGCTCTTAAGAGGCTTTAATTTTCAGTCATAGACAGAGAGACAAAGATGTAGAGAGGACAAAGGGAGAGGGAGGAGGGAGAGGTGGAGAGGGGCGAAGTTAGGGGAGGAAAAAGAAAGGAGGGAGAAGAAGAGATTGGGATCAAAAAGGTGACCTTCATCAGCACCACCCAGATTACAGCATCGAAGCGCACTTTGAACACCGAGTTCCAAATGTGTAGTTAGAGGTGGCCGAGCTCAAGAGAGCAGGTCGATGCAAGCTGAGGTTCAGAAAAGATGGATGAGGTGCACAGTTTCTTTGTGTGTGTGTGTGTGTGTGTGTGTGAGACTCTTTGATCATCAGGCTGCATTGACTGACTGTCATCCACCAGTCACACGCTCCAAATAACTCCAGTGATGTCTTCAGTCAGCCTCAGCAGCATCTTTCTACCTTTCTCCTTCTGTGTTATGAAGGGGAGCTCATGATTCAAAATGAAGGGGTGAGGCCGGCCTTATTCTATATTTTCCTTATTGTCGACAAATCACAGAAAAAGACCAAAACAAAGAATATGTTCAATATGTTCTCAATACTTTCCAACTTCCCCACCCTGTCTGTGGCACTCAGCCCCGAGCCTATTCATTCCCACTGAAGATGTAAATCCACTGAGTATTTACAGCAGCAGGGTGGTGTATGTGGGATTGACTCAAAGTAACCTACAGTGCCTATGTTTACCCTAATGAACGAACATGTCACCCAGTGCAATGGGCAACAGACCTCAATGGAGGTCTATGGCACAGAGGAATAAACTATATCAGGTTTTGGATACACACACAGTACTTGTTTTTAGGATCAATTCATTGCTGGTTTTGGCCTTTTTCATGAGATTTTTTAATAAGAAGAAAATACAGAATATAAGCAAGACTAATCCATAATGTAGCAAAATTGTGACTCAAAATTAGAGGTTTTGTATGTGGGAGGTGGAAGAGCCTTCACCATTTCTTTTTTGGATAATGTGCTGCTCTCATGGGTTGCTGCATAAAACTAACTTTGTCTAACACGTTCTTTTCAGTGACTGGTCAATTCACACCTGGGCTGGTTAGTATCTATGTAAAGCAAGTCTGATTATCTGTGTAAAAGTAAGGATTGTTCCAGTCTCCTGGTACGACTGCCCAATTCACAGATTTTGGAGATCACATCGTGAACCATGAGGCATTATTCTTCTTTTTCTGTGCCTTTCATTTCTCCTCCCACCTTCTTTCTCCTCCTCCTCTCCCTTTTTATATCCCCATCTGTCCTCAGACTACTCAAAGACCGTGTCCTCAGGGGCCCGTGGAGGGCACAAAGAGGTCGCATACAGAGAGAGACAGTCTTAAAAAAAATCAATGAATTGAATGAATAGCATACAGAGAAGGAGAAAATAGTTATGCCAGTCCAAATCTTTCAAGGGCTATTCTTCTCTGCCCCCAGCATGCCCATTAGCCAATCTGAGCAACAGACTGAACCCGTCCTTGTATGTCTGTCTCATCCTTGTATATGTTAAATCTGGCAGTGGTCAGAGAAGAAGAGACAGACATCTCATAATATGCTCATGTTCTGCTCAAAGTTTTACCCAGTTGTACTGCACATGTGCAACTTTTGCTCAGTGGTACAAAGAGAGGGAGGGAGAAAGAAAGGAGGAAACAGAGATGGTGAAATTAAGAAGAGACGCAAGGATTACCGTAGAGAAAGAAACTGGATTCGCAGGAAAGAAAAGAATTAATGAGAATTTCATACCTGCATCCTCTCCAGCATATCGAAGAACTCTGCAGACTGAAACAGACAGAAGATTAGAAAACATGTAAAACAGGGTGTAACACAGCTGTGCTTTGACTTTCAGAGCACCAAACACATGTTTAGTCAGTACAACAGCTCAGTCATTGGCCTTTAGTTGGCTCTAATTTACACCTTATAGAAGTGTTTTGACACTCAAAGCAAAACCAAAATGTCTGAATTTAAAGGTCTTACATGGGTACCATCAATGTTGACAGCAGCAGATCTTGCTGGCCAGCTCACAGCGTACGACTCCCCTCCACAATATAAACTTAGCTGTGTCAAGAGGGCAGGGCAGGGGAGAGACTTTCCCAACAACGCCTCACACCCATATGCACACACACTGATAAGCAACCACTTCCTCAAAAAGTAACACACACACACATGCACATAAACACACGCTCACACAAACACATGCATCACTCAGAGCATTCACGCATCCACGTTCCCCGGGGCTTCCACCTCGTCACATAAACAAGTTGTGAGGGTGATAATGGTCTACATGCTTTGTGTCTTCGTGTTCACATTTTACACATAATGTGTAAATGTGTGCACGGTGGATTAGGCTGTACAGTACATGTGTGTGCGCACATGTATGCACTGACTCACACAAAGGAGGTATCAGTTCATGGCACCAAATTAAACTTCCTGTTCAACAAAAAGTCTGTTTTAAAGGAAGAAATTCACAAAAGCGTAGGACAGCAGTGCAGTGCTTCCTCTTTAAATGGCTTCTACACAGTGCACTGCTGTTGAATCACAATGAAACCAATGAAAAAAATGAAAGGACCCACTTTAAATGAGAAAAAAAGTAACTATAACCTACTTTAAATGACTTTGACAGCCAGTACACTAACTTGCACTATCACATTTATGAATGCACCAGTGTGGATGCTGGACACCCAATAGTGCCATAAAATACAAAGCAAGATGGCACCGGGAAATGAATGCCTTACCAATGAACTGTAGCTCCTTAACCAGGAAATCCTGGAAAGGTGTTTAACTGGTGTTTTACAGCTGTTTGAATGACTGTGCTCTAGCAGTAAAAAAAAAACAGACAGCACTACTGTAACAAACCACCAAAATCTATAAATCAATTATTACCACTCTCACGTGCACAGAACCACATGCAGAGCTTATCAAGAAGTTAATATTAACCAGAGGTGCTGTAAACTGATACAGCGCTGCGGCTGGACCTGCAGAGTCAACACCAGACAGTCAGACCGACAATAAGCACATAAGCACTGTCAGCCAGCTGCACATGTTACAGTACCACGAGGTGTGTGTGTGTGTGTGTAATGGGATCATATGAGGGCGACAAGAAGAGGGAAGGAGACGTATTCCTAAAAAGCAGCTTTTGCAGCCATAGCTTTTTTCTTTCTCTTTTAATCTATCGAGGTGTGAGCGGCACGTCCTCACAGGCTGTTGGCCGTGACGGTTTAAAAGACTCACTGATGCAGCTTGTCCCAGCAGTATTTGAGTGGGATCCTGTGGCGCTGACAGTGTGTTCAATCATCATCTATATCCCCTGCAGTGACCAGACAAGAACAAGGACAAAAGACACCTATCTGTCTTCCTGCTTCCCTGTCAGTCTGAAGCAGGACCTGGATGTCTGTATTTGTCACTTTTCTGTCCTTGCACTTTGTTGCGTCTCTTTGTGTCTCACTGTGCTAATTTGTCCTCTCTTCCCTCCTAACACTATTATCTTTCCTCTTTTCTCTTTTCGTTTCTGATTTCTTTAACTTTTCTCTCATTCTCCTACTTTCTATCTCCTTCTGTGTTTTGCCTCTCCGTCTCTCTCTCTAACCCAGCAACAACATCTGCATCTCTTATCTCCCATGGCAACCCGCTGGGGCTACCGCAGACCACAGGCAGATTAGACCGGCTGCCTGCCTGACTGACAGACAGACTCGCTGCCTGCTAGAATTCACACATATTCATGTAAAGTCATGAACATTATCATCCACACATTGACAGCAATGATGATACAGATGGGGACAGTGGCCAACATGTCTCATCATGTTATCTTCAGGATTAAAGGAATATTACAGAATTTAACTCAAAAACTCTGATTGAAAGCTTGGGGAAAGGAATTAAATGGGAACAAGCTGAATTTGCTGCTGTAAGTGCAAGTGCAACATGAGACAGCCTTGTTCAAAATACTTGCACATCAGCCAGAGTTAGCATTGTTCTAGCATGCCCAGCTAGCATAGACTCTTCTCTCCTGCCCACATCACAACTCCTTCTCTGGGTCAGAAAGGTGATGGGTGGGTGAAGGGATGGCTATCAGATGCACAGTAAGACACAAACACTCTTGTAGCATCCTCATAGCGCAGCACTGTCAGATACCTGGGATACTGGCTGATATTTGCACTGACACACATCTGTAGTTGATACATCAGTCAATACTGTTTTGGCTTGGTCCTCTTTGTTATGAAATATTGTTGTGAAATACTGTACATGTGGGAGTAAATCCGCTATAAATACGACATAAAACTGTAGAAGTTTCAGAGATGCAGTGTCTATAGGATACCAATTCAATCACAACACAGACAGTTTCTACAGTTGTGTTACCTGCACTGACTGAGGGATGTGAAGTTGAAAAATCTTCCCAAACCAGATCTAACATGTTTTGAAATTAAACCCTGCAACTTCTTGAGTGGCTGAGTCTGATCCTGAAAGTGCCAAATGCCTTTCTGATCTTTAACCCTCTGGGTACAGAATATTGTGTGTTTGTTTCCTTGCCAACTTTCTCAAACAGAGCTTACGTCTGTTCACTAGACATTGTTGTGTATTTGCACAGTAATCAGCATACTCCCGAGCAGTACGTAGATACCTAAAGTAGATTCATTGCAGATGGAGAATTAACTTACACACTAAGCCACAAACTTTGATCTGAAAACAACAATACATATCAAATGGTTTCCAGTAACAAAGTCAAAATGCAGACTTACCTTAACATCAGTGGCTAACACATCTGAGCCCTGTCTGTCTCTGTCTTCCGCTTATTCTTACCTCCCGTCTACATTTAGAGAGTGACTTCCCTCTCGCTCGCTTTTAATCTCTATTTTGCCTTTTAACGCCTAAAGCTTAAACAGGAAAGTCAAGTTAGGCAGCAAACTGAATCGTTTGGCAAAACAGAACAGGTCATTCCAGCGTGTGCGTGTCTACACAAAGCACACACACACACAATAGGTCAGCCACAAAACTGTCTAAGTTTTGTTTTGCTGTGTCAGCAGCGGTGTCTTTGAAGGTTGATTGTTAATGTCAAGCAGTGTGAGTCACTACAAGGTGTAAAACCACAATGAATCAATGAATCAATGAATCAATGAAATTCCTGGATAAAGCTTTGCACAAACATACATGCAAATGTGAAAACCCCTCTTAAAGAGGAGAGGACTTTATTTCCTTCTTCTTTCTATGAATATGCCAAACAGTTGTAGTGCACAGTAGCTCCAGTAGCACTGTGCTGCAGTAGGTGTGCCAGACATACAAAATCCCCATTTCCATGGCAGTGTGGAGACTCATCTTTATGGCCACCAGGGACAATGCCAATAACTACGTTGTGTAGCAACAGCATGTAGTCTGTGCAATCAGGTAAATGTTTTTGTATTTATGAGTAGCGCATTATCCAGCACATAAAATGCACAACCTGATTATAGGAAATGATTTTAAGTTTCATAATGTCTTTACCAGTGTGAGATTGATGATGAATATCTGACCATTAGACCACTCTAGCTCACAGCAAAATTGTGGGTTGTCGATTGACAATTACAAGAAATCAGCCACACATCGAGAGGAAAATTGATGTCTTCTGACTTGAGTCATATTTCTTTCATATAGTATATTATATTTCCTCTCACATATTATGGTCTTTTTTTCCTGTCTTTGCCTGACCACATTTTCAGTCAATCAGCTCTTTCTGCCTTTCTCACCATGAGCAAACTTCCGTTCCTCTCCTCCTCTCTGTGCTATCTCCCTCAGCGTTGCCTTCAACAGATTCAATAATGATGGCTTAGTTCAAGGTGACATACTGCAGAAAGTGGCTCCCTCTTGCAAGAGCCACCATCTATTTCCTGTATATCGCCCTGCTAATCTGCCTCCCTGCAAAATATATCCTCTCTTTTATCATGCGGGAGGAAAAATTGAAAATTCTTCTTCAGCTGTGGTGCAATGCCATGTGAGTAATGAACGTCTGAAAACATCACACCTTACAATCTCATATAAATAGTAAAGTGCTTTCTCTGTACGCAGCACAATAATATGTCTACATGAATCAGTGTGACAACACCTGAGAAAGATGATGGATTTAATTTGTATTCATATTCAGTTTGGTTATGCTCTGATGGTTTTTTCAATTTGCCGAGTCACAGCTTTGGCCAAAGTTTCCTTTGATGACAGTTTGATTGAACTTGACAATTTGTGGTCAGGATACCATTAGCCTGAGAATAAAGCTTCAAACCTTTTCCTGCTGTAGTTGGTCATGAGCCGATCTACACCACAGAATAATTCATTTTCAATTCCTTTTTCATAGCACAACCTTTTATTGGCAATAGGAAACCCACCCCAAAGACTCCAAGTCATACTGGAACTGCAAATAAAAGTAGTCTAATGAGGGGAAATAAAATCAAGTGAGATCATGTATATTGACAATCTCGTGTGCCAGTGAAGGCAGAGACAGCAGATACTTTAAAGTAAAAATATGAAGCCAAATTTGAAATATAGTGTTGGTGATGACAAACACAACTTGCACACAGAGAGAACACTTCTTTTTCTGCATGAGCTTTGCATCTTCGCCCCCCCCCCGCCTCCAGAGTCAGTTCAACAAATATCAGCATTTATATCACGCAAACATTGAAAAAAAAAAAAGGATTACATCACTCCATGCCTGGAGGAGAATTCACTGCAAAACTGGAAGGGTGGGGTTCAATTTGCAAAATGATGTCACCATGTTTACTCTCTCTGAGAGCCATATTTGAAATAAATTAAGAAGAATCTTACTGCCCCAACTTGAATTTTGATTGCCTTGATGACCTTGAGATCATATGCCATACAAAGTAGTACAAAATCAACAAATCATGCAGGGTGTTTGAGCTGTAGAGTATGTATTTAACTAAAATAATGCAGTGAGTCTACGTATGTACTGTAGATATTCAGATAGATGCAAACTGAACATTTGAATATTTACTATTTAGCTCATTAAAATGCAAGCTGCCAGAACATACAGCACGTAGGAGGCAGAAGAAAATTGTGATGTGTCATAAAACAACATCATAACCTGTATGAACCTTACTTTGTTTTAAATGTGCTTATGTAATGTAATGTATGTAACTTGAAGTTGTTGTGACACTGCAGTTTGTCACTGTCTCTGAACTGCTTTGCTTGCTAAAGAGATATTTTTCGATGAGGATAATCAGAATCAATAGATTTTCTAATAGGCCCAAAGGTCTAAAGGGTAAAATATGTCAATGAAAAAGTCAGTAAATCAATATCTATCTAGAAATGTGTGTGTGCACGTGTATGTCCCACCATATGTGTGTGCACATGCGCATTAATGTGTGTGTGTCCTACCTTCATGCTGGGTGGTGCAGTGCGGGGCGGTGAGGGGGGACATTCTCCCAGAGGGACGTTGGAAATGTTCAGCAGCTCCTGTTTCCTGGAGAGAAGAGGACGAGATGAGGAATAAACAAGGTTGATTTATTGATGTTCATGACCAACCAAAATGTTCCACATTTTATCAAAGTCATCCGTCCTCATTTGCATACACTTTAACAGTAATTTGATTGGGTTGATGCACTGTCCTTCCCTTATTTAAGTGTGAAGATGAAGTACACGTTATACCACCGTTCCCCCTCTGAAACAGGCGTTTATTCACCAGAACATGGCTAAATACCGTCCCAATCCTCAAACACAATCCTGGGTGGTGTTTTGCTTATTAGACCACCTCCTGCTCTTCCACTGGTCTGAACAACTCTAACACAACTTTTTCATTGGCTTGCTGTGCGCTCCTCATTAGCTTAAATGCAAAGAATGTCTCATTTTCAAGAAGTCTATATTTCCTGTATTTCTCTTTTGTCACATGCCTTCATGTAGTTTAACTGGGAGTAACTGATATACAAGAAAAGGGAGTTTTGTATGAAAAACACCATTGTTGTCTGGTAACTACTAAAAACACAAAAAAGGACATTGCATGAGGACACATAACTAAGAAGCTCACAAGTGCTACATTATCGAGCCTAATTTAACATAAGGCTAACTCAAAAGTTGAATCAAGAGCTAATTGAATGAAAAAGTAATGAAAACGGAACAACTAAGTAAAAGCAAAATAAAAAACTAAAATTACACTTATGAAATGTGATACTATCCAAAATATGCCATCTAATTCTGGATTCTCAAAATATCACCGGTGTTATGGCAACAGGATCACATCCTATTTTAGCATCACATGATTTTCACAGCATCATCAGCAGAGAAACTGTGACTTTTGTTTTTTCTCTGTCTGTGTCGGTCTAGTTCCTGTCCAGTGGGCCTAGTGTAAACCCAGAGCCATTAACTTACTAAACAGTACAATTTTGTTGTAACTTTTAATATAGCTATAATTTAAGGTTTCAAAGTGAGCCGGAGCCTGTTGGAAATATGCAGTGAAGTATCGGATGGCTCTCTGCTGTTTTAATATGCTCTCTGGTGTCCCAGGGGCTGTCAGTGAGACTTTAAGAGAAGTCCTTTGGGGCCAGAAGCCTCTTCTCCTCTTTTATGCTTTTTCTCTGCAGCATACTCAGAAGCATGAGTGCACATTAATGATCCCAGATGTTAACCGTTGAGCTGTCTCTGGGAGACAGCAGGAGGATTAACTTAACCCCAGAAACCTGCCATCTATTCTGATAAAATCCAGTGCTTTTTTTCCTCCACTGGAATAGCTTCAGATATGATACTTTGCGATGGACACATATCATGCTGAATATATGATCAAGATCAAGAAAGTTCACAAAAAGAAATGAAGAGAAAAGAGCACAGATGCACTAAACCCTCTCTAACCCTGCTTTGGAGCTCTGCACTTAAAACCACATTTTCTCTCTGCCTCTACATCTACCACCCTACTCCAGAAGGGCTTGTTGGATTTGAATTGGTAGTCATATATAGCCTATATCTCATCCCACAACCATATTATGTGAGAGCCTTTTGTCATTGTTCTGCATGTATATGTGATGTGAATCTATCAACTTGTTATATCTGATACTGACATAGATAATAGTACCTATATCAGCTTATATATCAAGTAAATCCATTGGTTGCTAGTACAACAGACACATTGACCGCACGTGTTCGCTCCGCAGTTAAACCAAAAGCTGTGTTTCTACCAGTGTGGCAAGCTGTAACTGATCACTTCAGATTTAGTGGATGGAAGGACACAATGAGAGTTTTAATTGAGAGTTTAGGTGAAATTAATATGGCCCTTCTTTCCTTTCATTAGCTGGAACCATAAAAGCATGTTCTCCATTCTCTCGTGTAGCTGTGTCAAGTGGGCTGCGAGCATCAAAAACACTCAATCGCACACAGTGTAAAAATGTAAAATAGTGAACAGCAACAGCTTGCTGTCGTAGAGGAGAGCCCCATGAGAGGGAGCAAAAAAATGTTACTGCTACCCGTTCCCTGCTCTTTGACGTTGACTGTCACAGCCCCTCCATTTCTACCTGAGGCTCAAAGACAGCCAAACAAAGGGGGGAAGACACAGCCAAAGCAAACCACAGTCTCAGTTAGTCACTACAGGCCAGACCCAAATTCCTGTTCAACCCTTTTCATTCCACTGTCCAGAGGAAAAGCCCGTACTGCTAAGTTCTTTCCACAGGCTCAGCTTTTCACACAATGCACCACTGTGTCCCCCTGTGTATGTAATGCTGCAGCATGTTAGCTCACAGTAACCAAGGGTGGACAATGTTTGAATGAGCATCATAAGCCAAGACAGACTGGGAGAGTTCACAGAACTGAAAATACATGTTTTTTGCTGGACTTGTTCTTTGTCTTTGTTCTTTTCAGTCTCAGGTACAGTAAGAAGGACACTGTGCGTTTACCACCACTGACCTGTGAAAAGGAAAAGCTTGTTCAGACCACTGTCCCTGAGGCGGATCTCTGCTACGTGTCTCTACAGCTGCCCTGTATGGGCACAAGGACGACACCTATCTCGCCGTCTTACACACTCACTCACACCTGCGCACGGAGAGATGCTGTTTGCAGAGGAAAATTGTGTGTGTCCGTGAGCGAAGGAGGGAAAGACGAGGAGCTGCTGTCGTTGTAGCCTGGACTGTTTCTGTGGCGATGAAACAACAGCTACGTCACTGCTACCGACTCCCACCCAGGAAGGGAGGGAAGGAGGGAGGGAGGGAGAGCACATACTGGGACAGCAGGAGGGAGGAAGCAAAGAAACAATTTAGGAAGAACAGGTCATGGAGAGAGTGAGTCAGAGGAGGGAAATGTGGACAGAGGGTTACATGAGATGTGCAGCACTTTACAGAAGCTGCTTTGCATAAGAGCATCATCAAATGGTGTAATATGTAACATGACAGCCCAGTACCTCTAGAAACTATGTTCATATTGGACGATTCAGCACCTCACAATTTACATCCAATACCAACATTTACTGCCAACACAGGAAGTAGTGTGTCTGGAGGTCAGGGTGGTGGAGTGTAGCGCAACAGACTTTCATACAGGAGACGTCGCCCCAGTTTGTGCCTCGCATACATTAACATTACATTCGAGGCACAGAGCTAAACAAAGATGGTGGACAGAAATGACTATGCCCTTGCTCAATTTGTATAATGTGTATGGGTATCATTTTTAACTAAATATTTTCATATGAAAACAGAACTTATAGTTTTCTTGTGTCATATAAAACGAGCAATGACATACGTCATTATCGGCTACCGTCTTTGGATCGAGAAATAGAGTCATGGTCAACCATGTCTTTCCTTAACCTTAATTAAGTGTTTTAGGTGCCTAACCCTGACCGTAACTTTCACCATAGTTCATTTGCCACAATCTTTCATTAATATTAACCTTGCCATGCGCAGATGTTATAGAAAGCAAACAACACAGTCTTTTCTCCTCAAAAATGGAGAGAGAAGACCAGTAACAGTGCTGGACAGTTATCTGTACTTCTGTGTAATCAGTTTCAGCTCTGACTGTATGGATTACTGGATGATATTTCATTAAATATTTCTGTTCTTCCAGTTCTGTTCTGTCGTTACCCTCGATGTTGGCTTCGAGGAAGTAAGCATGGTCTGTGAAATGACATCACAAGGTCAAATTGCATTCAAACCTCTGGCTCTGAGCTGGTACAAACAATGCGTGGCAGAAATTTCCCAGCGAGCCAAAGTGCAGCGGCTGCCACACAATTGCATTATTTTAATATACAGTAAATACTGGCTGCGGGGGAACATGCGGCAGCTGTGGTGGAGGTTTGTGTGACTCTCTCTGGCGGGCACTTGGCCAAGAACAGTGAAGTCACCTCTGAAAAAAATCATTCATCCACAACAATAAACATGCTCTTTAAAGGACTTTAGAAAATAGTTCCTGTTGGATGACTTTCCCCACGTGAATGAATTCAGTGTAATGTAACTCAAGCTTCTGTCACCTGGAGCTAAGATTAAGTGGTTGTAAACCTGCTGGGCAAAAATAGGGCAAATCATACCTCCACATCTACATCCAAAGTACAAGATGTACCTTTCTTGTACAGCAGCAGCTCTTTTATCCTGCTTGCATTTGGCTGGCGCTAATTATGGTTGATTCAACAGTAATTACATCTACACAGTCATCATGTTTATCTAATAATGTGTATGTGTGTGTTCATGTGTGTGAGTGTGTGAGAAAGAGAGACAAATAGAGGGAGAGATTGCAATGCATCTCTGTTATTTCACGTATTGATTGCACCCTTGAGATAAGATTAGGGCAGCGGGACATCAGGCACAGGCTAGGACACACAGAGCGAGTGAGAAAGAGAGAAAAAAAAGGGGAACAACACCAGGCCCAACATGATGGGCAGATCACAGGAAGAGGAGATAGGGGGATGAAAACAGGAAATCAGGGTGATGGAGGTTGGGGAGAGGATAAAAATAAAGAACGGAGGACAAAGACAGAAAGATCGAGCAGAGGGTGAACTGCGGGTCTCGGATATGAAGCCTCTCCCAGGGGGCTTACTGCGCACTCCTGTTTCCAGTTGGGCTTCATATTTGTTACGAAACTTGATAAGGAGCCTGATCCTCATGCCAATTGGCCAATTACGCAACTGATGGTTTCTCTAATGGAGTTAATTGGAGACAGAGAAAAGGAGAAAGACGAGGGTTGTAAAGAGATGGAGAGCTCGGAGGGCAGGGAACATAAAGCCAGCCTGCTGTGGCGGGTGGGACCCATCAACCTTGATGTATATTAAAGCAGCCTGAGAATAAAGAATCACGTCGCACAGCAAAATCCTCTGCAGTATTACACATTAGACATGACAGTTACCGCTCTGATAAGCACTTTTAGAGGCTGAAGTTACAGGAGGCATGTAGGAAAGGTGATGCCTGTTCCTTAATATAACCAAAGTTAATGAAGTTACAAGAGTGTGAACACATCTTACAGAAGATACGAGTACTCAGTGAATGGTGCTGAAGAATTTAGATTTGCGAGCATGAACAACAGAGATGTTTCACTTCCAGTGTAACAAAGGTAAGTGTACCAGAACATGTATATATGTACTGTAGGCATGTCAGTCTGTCTGTCGGTCCACCACTTAAATATCTCAATAACTATTGGATGGATTGCCATGGAGACATTCATATTCCCCTCAGGATGATTCCTTAACTTTCCATCTAGCACCGTCATCAAGACCAAATTTTAATTTTTCCAATATTTTATGACCAAATACATGACAACTAACGACATTCCCATCAGCCTGAGCTCTACTAATTGGCAAATGTTAGCATGCTAACACTGGCATGTACATATGCACTTCTTTCTGCTAACAATCCCACAATGTGTCACATTTTATAGATGTGAAAAAATGACCACTGTGCGATTCTACCGCTGTCAGTGATGATTCGAAATGATAATGATTAGTGTCTGAAATCCTCAATTCAATACACCTTTATTTATCCCTGTAAGAGCAATTGTATGCAGCAGCTCGCCACCCAGATCAACAGATACATACACAGCCGATAGGAAATAGAAAAATACCATTAATTACAAAAGTAAAAACATTCAAAGGCTATAAGCTTAAAAAATGTATGTGGACTTGGCAATAAATACGTTAATAAGTAACTCTAAATATCTACACAGTCTAAAAGTCATAATTCACTGCTCACGGTGTCTTTTATATAGGGGGTAGTGAATGAGTGAATGAGGAAGTGATTTTGGGCAAAGCCAAAGGTTAATTTAGTGACACTATGACTAAAGGTAACCTGTAACATTGTAAGTTACATCACAGTGCTGTCACACCTCTTTTAATGCCCTTTAAGCAGCGATTTAAATGACTTTGCCGTCTTGTCCTTCCTCTATTTCCCCCTGTACTATCTACTATCTATCAGTCTGTCCCTGTTACAGAGGCCACTCCACATATAGAGGTAAGAAATGGATGTATGAGTCAGTCAGCTGTCCAGCAGGAGAGCACAGGCATCCCAGATATGTGCGGATATGTGGAGAGGTCAGGAGAGCAATAATTACGAGGCAACTGCACTCCAGGTCACCGGCTGTTTCCTGTGGGAACGCCAGGCCTCGCCCTCTCTCTCTCTCTCTTACTGTGATATGAATAGATACAAAGATGGCAGCAGACAGGAGATAAGACTGTCCGGCCAGACAACCTGGAACACTCTCATTATCAATAAGAGGAAGAGGAACAGAAAGTGATGAGGGGTGATGAGGAGGAGGCGGGCAGCATGTCTCGCTACTTTGATAAATGAATATATAAATTTGTACAAAAAATAATTGGTCCTTCAAATACAGAGCTGGCAAGTAGAAAGAAGAGGGAGTAAATAACCTTTTCATTGAGGCATTCTGCTGATAGAGTAGAAGAGAGGAAATGGATTTTGCATATGTGTGTGTGCATGGGCTTTGTTGCAGGTAAAAAAAAAACCCAGAAACTTCAGGCCTCATTTTAACGCCTCGTACAAAAATTTAAGCACAACGACACACTGGCACACACACACCTAAACGCACACTTCTTCATTATCACCCTCACAGCTTCTTTATGTGACAGACTGAAGCCCATTTCAACGAGCGCACGCACACGCATGCAAACACAAAAGCTAAGAGACCTTTAAGTGGCTTGTGTGTACTTTGTTGTGTAATTTGCTTTTATTTTCCTTCGCCATCAGTGCAACTCCAATACACACATGGTCTCAAGGAGTGTGTGTTCTCGTGACTGACAGTTTTCGATTAAGTGGTATTTAGTTTTTAATTTCAAAAGGTTTTCCATTTCAGTTTCAGTTGATTAAATGTACGCTCTGGCTTTGGTATTTTTTCAGCCAATGTTTGGTTCTGCTTCAGTTTTATTCCGTTATTATACGTTCTTTAAACACACTTTCACAACGTATACAGATTATTTAAATGTTTTTTCTGCTTTTTTTTTTTTTTTAGT
>NTHP01000133.1:178441-192840 GCA_003416845.1 Oplegnathus fasciatus
TTTTTCAGTTTACACAGGGCAAGGGCAAGTCTGCCAAACAGCAAGAATTTATGATTTGACATTCTGGTCTCTTGATCACAAAACGATTGGGTGTGTTGAAACTTAAAATTAACCTACAGAAATTAAGAGAAATGTTTCATTTTAGTACTTTTAATATGCAGGGCCCCCACCATTTACACACAACTAGAAAGACTAAGCATTTATCAAACTAAGTTCCTAAAAGTATGAATCCGTTGGCAGGATTGTCTGGGCTAAAGTCATCTTACTCCCTAATCCCTCATCTTTCTTATTTTTCTCAGTTTCTGCCTATTCTTCTCTTTCCACCTATCTCCTTGGTTCGCTTGGCTCTCCTCTCCTCTCCTCTCCCCTCTCAATTATTTCTGTAATTAATCCAAGTGTTAGACTAAACTGACACCACTGAAGGTCTCGCCCTCTCCAGGCACACACAGTCCCACCCTTGGAAACTATGTGTCATTTTGTTCCTCCCAAAGAAACCAGGTTAATTATACCGCAGTAAGTGTGTCGGCCTGGATGATACTCTGATGGTTCACTGCAACATGTAACTGTGCTTTCTTAAATAGCTACCAAGCACTGCAGCCAATTTATTGATTTAAACGCTGCCTTTAAAAATGACAAACAGGTAAATGACCAGCTTCTTCGACACACACACACACACACACTGCATCTTAGACACTGGATTTACCATCTAAACACCACAGGCAAACACTACAAGCTAGTAAAAGGTTACGCTCTGCAGCTTTTGTCTTACCTTTGAAATGTCAGTGTTGTTCTGTGTCTCGCTGCACAAATGGTGCCAAGAGACCTCTGATAGACATTTACGTGTACTTACTCCCCAACAGCAGGCAGACACTGATAAAGGCCACAGGCTGAATCATGTTTGTCTCTTAGTCTGCGCTTGTTCTTTATGCAGTTAATCACACTTCATTTGAATAGCCCGGCAGTGCTGATAGTTAATTTACTGATAGTTGACTATAATGTATTAGTAAGTGCATAAACATGGAGCCCCCAGTGAACACCTGAATAACAGCTCAATCTGAAGAACAAAATATAGTAAAAACACTTGAATGACAAGAAATGTCATTCTGTTCGGTTCAAAATGTGAATTTGTGTCATGTAAATGCTCTTTTCAGTTACTTTCTGTTTTCAGAATATCTAGTCTGCACATGCACATCCCCTGGATGTAATTCAAAGGTGTTCCTCGGGGAAGACGCACCACTCTCTCTTTCATTTTCTTGTCTCTCTTTCACTTTGCAAATGCTCTTCGCCACTTTAGGTGTGTGACAGAAAATGAGTGTGCATCTACTCTTCATCTCAAGAGCGTGTTATTTCATTATTAACTCTGGACAGTGGTAATAAAGTGTTTTAAATATTTGTGAGAGTGAACATTCCTCTTTTTTGATTCAGTAGGTCAATCAAAACTTTTGATATAAACCAGCAGAGGTTTTCGTCCTTTGTTACAGTACTGCATTGCAGTGAAAAACATAGTTGCCTGGCATCACCACTCTTTCTGTCATAGCATTGGAAATGCCATAAATCCTTTTTAATCCTATTCAATTTCTGGGACCCACTTCCTCTTTATCATTGCCCAATCTCACCCAGTCCCACTGACTTGAGGCAAAGGAAAAAGAGTCAAGCATCTGTCAGATGACATTGAATACTTCAACCAACTCCACCACTTCAGCCTAGCTGATAACCACACAGAGAGGTCCTGAAGAAAAGGAGAGAGATATGAGGACGGAGAGGGAGAGGCGCAGAATGAATGAATGTCAGGCAGAACGCTGAAAGAAAGAAGGCCGCAGAGTGAAGTATAAAGAGAGAGAATAAATGAATCTCTGCAGACTAAAAATAGCCCTCTCAATCCCCAGTGTGGAGCTGAGTAAATAGGGCCATCTTGGGTGGGTCTCTGGACACTTGTTAGAGACTACACCATACCATCCATTACACCCCAAGACAAGGCTGACTGTCACGCACACACATATTTCTACGAACAAGACAGCAAGGGGACATGTGAGTTCAAGTGCAATCAAATGTGCGCGTGTTTTTATGTGTGCAGCTGCTAATCACAAAAGAAGTGAAACGCACAAGAGGAACAAGAGGGAGTTTAACAGAGGGAGTAATTGAGGGTATAGAGGAAAAACAGGAGGAGACCGGGGACTGGAAATAGTAGTGAGTCAGTGAATAAAAAGCGGTTGTGTTAAACAGCAGCAGGAGGAGGGCTCCACAGCGAGAGGAGGGAAGGACTACAGGACGAGGAAAAACTGCGTAAGGTGGTCAAGAAAAGCAACATGAAAGACTGCACTTTAAAACATCAGCTCTGTCGAGCAAGGTTTTTCTCTAAGAGTGAATGTTCAGAATCTTCCATCGGCTTCACAAAAAAAAAAACATTTGGGGAAAAATGATGGAGGATAATTGTTCTTTCATTTCGGCAGAATAACAAAGACACAGTTAAATAAAAAAAAAGACTAAATCTTGATTCTATGAAAATGAAAGGCCTTGGCACGACATGAATGTAAAAGTGAAATGAAGGGGAAAAATGGTCTTACCTTACAAAGCTGAACAATTGGCCCCCAAACAGAGATTGTCCAATCAAAGCTTAGCAACTGTAACTAGACACAGCAGGTCTGTCAAGCTTTGGATTTCTCCACATGTTGAAGTGATGTGCTGATTTAAAGAGTTTTAAAGGGTGGAACGGATTAAACTGTCACAAATAGACGAACATTCGACGTTTGTAATCGTACGGACCGAGTGGGTCACAATGAACCAAGGAGCATTAACTACATATTGTGGGGTTACAGGGGTTTGCACATCTACACGGTATACTGTGTAGTATATTGCCTTTTCTCTAGCAAAGTGAAAATACTGTTTGAAACATACAATAAAGCACAAATCTAACCACTGACTTGCTCGACCAAGTATGAACAAGCTGACCAGCCAAATAGGGTTATGTTAAAATAAAAAAAGGAAACATGTAAGATCAGACTCTCGTCATATTTATGGTACAAGCTAACTAACTCCACACTGCAATAAAAGAACAATGCTGTTTCTTTATTTCCATGTCTTTAATATGGATCATCAACTAGTTTTTGCCTGACATGCAGTTTTACCCTCAGTGTTTCAGTTTCAGTGTTCAGAAAGCTTGACAGGGGTGGCAACAGAATGGTCAGTTACACCCAAAATGCCACCAGTTGTTCATCTGTTTTTTGTGTTTGCCTATTTATCATCAAATTAGATTGAATCAATGTGCAGTCACACAACAGAGGTAAAAACTACAGGGATGCTTTGCAGCTACTGTGTGTAATTTCCCTCTTCTGGACTGCGGCCTGGCTGGCTGCCGTGTCACGCCTGACTCTGTGTGTCAGAGGAAGCTGGGCAGGTTATTCCTGATGGGTTTTAGCTGTGACCAGCTGCTAGTGTAATTTATTCTCTCTGTTGTTCTGTCCCGAACATTTCAACAACCACATGGCTGCTGCAGGACACAGTTACAAAGACTCCATGAGCCCGACTGGATGGCATATGAGGGGGTGTAATCATGAGCTGCTCAATTTAGAGCTTCACCGTTGCTGTGCACGCTTGTTTGAAAAGTCTTACAATATACCATGCTCTTCAAAGAGAGACAGCACTCAATTTGTGTCTAACCATTTACATTTCTGTTGTCATATTGTTATCTCCAAAGGTGTAAAGAGTACTGAAATATCCCACGCAAGTAAAAGTACTGTTACTTGACTGAAACTGTACTCAAGTAAAAGTAAAGGAGCTCATTTAAAAAGTACTCAAAGTAAAAGTTACTTAGTTACTTTCCCATTTCTATAATAAACAAATTTTGCCTTTCATGTATGTTTCCTCTGTGAACAGGACAATGTAAAGGTTTATGTAAAAAGTAATTGGTGTTCCAACTAATGTTCATGAAAGGCTTCAGAAAGCAAAGGGTTATGAAAGCTTATTGTGTGATCTGTAGACCTCAGCTCCCAGTTGTAATTCAAGGGAAACTTTGTTGTTTTAGTGTCAAAATGAATAGAGATAGACCTTTTGTTAAAGAGTAAGATCCTTTGTTTAACCAGAAACAGTGTCCTGCGTGGTAAAATTACTGTTTTTGTTAATGGAGTCTGGTTGCTTTGAAGAGAGCGATCTCACGGCTGTTTCTGGTTAAACAAAAAAACTTAACTAACCTTATATAATCGCCTCCTAATTTTTACCAACACGAACTGCCTCACATGACACATAACATAACCCATTAAACATTATAAAATCTCTCCTTTTCAGCTAACCACGCGCACACGCACATACGCCACAGCTTTGTGTTTCCCCGGTGCGTTGATTGGTGTCTGGCCCAAGTCAGTTTTTTTTTTCTAGCTCGTAATATCCGTTGACCCTTTAAAGCAAAAATAAATAAATATTTAACTCATGTACAAATGTAGCTAACTACTTTACTTCATTTAAAACATACTTAAAGCAACTCTGTGGAACTTTTCATTTTGTGTTAATTTTGGCGGTCCCTGTGGACAAAGGCGGTAGTGTTTCACCTAACGTTTAGGTTACATGTTCCAGGCATTAAGAATAACTATTAGAGCTGGTCTCGTTTGCTTATGTAGGTCATATAGAGGCAGTGGTATTAAATTGAGACTGTTTCATAACCACTTAAAAACTCCATAGAGTACTTTTAAGGAAAAGTAAAATTACTGATTTTGAAAAATACACGAAAGTACACGAAAAAGCTACTCAATTACAGTAACGTGAGTATTTGTAATTCGTTACTTCCACCTCTGGTTATCTCCATATCAAGGACCCTTAAACAGATGTATAATACACTATAATAGACTGTTTGATGAGATTTTCTCTCAAGGGACTGCAAATGTTGAGATACTGGCAAACTGTCAAACTGTCAAATCAAATCAATTTATCTACTCCAAAGGGAAATATTTTATGCAGGCAGGGTTTAAAACACCAAAACAAAACAAATCAGAAAATTGGAACAATCACCCAAAACTGTAAGACCGTAACAAATGATGAAAAACAGCGATGAGAGGCCAAGACGTCAGCTATTAATGTGCGTTTTCCATATTCAGAGCATCGATAGTCATCCGTGCAAGAACAACATTCAGGTATTTCCTATCAGGCACTCTGTAGCAGTGACCTGAAGGCAAGAGCTCAGACTCTCTGAGCAGGACAATCTGCGGACCTGACTGCTGTAAATACCCCTGAGCAGGGTCTGACTCACCCTAACAACGGTCTCTTGTCACATTAACAAGCCTGTTCTTTCTAGCTGAGTAAAGATTTCCATGTCAGACAGCAGTAAATAAAGATAAGGTGAAGATGTTTCTTCTATAAAACACTCATCAAAGCAGGAAAAACATTTAAAGAGTTCATTTCCCTCAGGATGAAAAGATGCTGCTTCACCTTTTGAGAATCTCGACTGATTTTTCTTGTCCAGAACGGTGCCCAAATATTTGTCGTGGTCCACCAGCTCGATCACCTCTCCCTTAATAACAGTCACTGTACTGTAGCAGCAGAGGATGACTTTCTCAAATCAATACTCTTGTCCTAGTTTTTGCTACATTTAGCAGGATGAAGGACTTGTCACACCATGACACAAAGTCCTCCTCCACAGGCCGATGATCTTATTCCACCCCATCCCTGTAGTCTGACTAATAACCGAATCATCAGCACATTTTATTATGTCTGTTCTCATCATTACTTTGACAGTTGCTCTTATAAATAATATATAGAAGGTGAGGAGGACCTTGTGGGGATCTGAAAGGGGATTTAAAGGGAGACTGTTTACAGTCACTGGGACTTGTTGGTTAACGGAATAGTTCACATCAGAGGGAGTGTAGTTATATGCACATCACATAGCTATAGGGATTGATGTATTTTTGATAGAGCTTTTATTGTGTAGTTACTGAATTGTTAATCATTTTGAGATGTTTGTCACATCCAAGGTCGCCAGTTCAGCCTATTAGTATATATATTATATATATATTAGGAGTCAATGTGCATGCATTACTATTTTCATTGATAAAGCAATAGTTTTTACATTTTTAGTTTTGATACTCTTGCTGAGAGTCGGATGAGAAGATCAATACCCCCCTCATGTCTGTACATTAAATATGAAGCTGGAGCCAGTTAGCTTAGCTTAGCATAAAGACTGGAAACAGGGGGAAACAGCTAGCCTGGTAACAAAAGTCCACCTACACTGCCTCTAAAGCTCACAAATCAACATGTTATATCTTGTTTGTTTGATCCGTACAAAACACTGAGTCAGGCTAGCTGTTTTCAGTCTTTGTGCTGATGTTGGGATATGAGAGCGATGTAGGTCTTTTCGTCTGACTCTATCTTTTAAGCAATATAAATAAATGTATTCAAAATTCAGTCTGTTATGTTAAAATCAAGGTTCTTCATATAAATGCTTTGCTGGCTGTACTTATGAACAAGCAGCTGTGTGAGAGTTTTGGAGGTCCAAATCTTTTAAGTCCTTGCTTTTTGATACTGAAGTGAACTGTGAATGTCCAGAATTCAGCAGTATTTCCCTTTAAAAGGGTTGCCTTGATTTTTTTTTTTCACAACAATAAAACCCAAGTGACCCTGACAAGAGGAGGAAATGCTAATAAAGAAGCACAAAAAGAAGTCTGCTAAGTTTACTGTGATGAGTCAGGCTGACTGCTTATTAAAATCCACTACGGGGATTTTTTGATCTTTTAAAAGGGCTGTCCACAATTCACAAACATCCTTGAAAGATTTGAATTGTAAATGACAATTTTTTTTTAATGGATTTTCACAACACATCATAACCTAAGCCTTAATACTGAGGAAAACAGACAAGAACAAGACCAAAATGCCATATGTATCCATATAAATGTATTTATTATGTAATATTAAGTAAACTACCACAGTACCAATTTACATTCATATGCTGTTAATGCACCTGCAATAACCTTTTCCTGTAAAGCCTTTTAGCAAATAGAATTGATTTGGGCTTTTATTATGAAGCATCTGCTCGACCTCTGTACTGGTGCAGTAGCTTAATTTACAGACAAGGTTAGCATTTCATCTCTACATCTGGACATTTTTCTCCCCTTGTTTGTCAGTGAATCGGTTTTATACAGTGAACCACTTAATGTAGTTTTTGTGAGCCTCAAACCTCCAATTTACAGTGAAGGTCATGCCTTTTCCTGTGCCATTACTGTCCAACTCTCCATAATCAACAAGCGGTATTGTACCACCGGGCCAGCGCGGTCATAAAAAATGCTAATTAAATATTGCAATTTGCACAACAGATGCATGTTTTGTCAATATGTATGTATGTGATATTAAAAGCTTTTAATTTTAGAGGGGGACAACACAGCGTGTGAACAGGAAGCCTCATGCTGTGATTATAGATTAGGTCTCAAAAGCACTCTGGCATCATAAATGAGTCTGTTTCTCGCTTTCTTCCTCTTAAACACACACACACAAACTCCTTGTCTCTCTCTAACCCACGATTGCACCACACCACCACAAACCGACAGGGAAATGTAACCATAACCGCATAGGCACATGTTTTATAAGCCTAAACACAAACCATATACTTACCTGCACACACGATGGGACAAACACCTCACACACAAGCACACACACACAGACAAAAGAGGTCTGCAGCTGGAGATAAATGAGCTGTTGAGGACATTAATGCATGGAGGGGTAATATAAACATTCAGATACAAGCAGCAGACCTCATGCTGTTCAACTTAATGGAGGGCAAATATACATTATGGCTCTATCAGCGCAGAGTTAAAGAGTGAGAGGAAAACACAGATACAGGCATTGAGCAAGATTGCTTGCCTGTATGTTTGCAAATGTGTGTTGCCTGTATTTGTGGGGAGGCAGAAAAATGTGGACAAAAGGTAAAAGTCTCTGCTGCAAAGTCAGGTGGTGTAAAAACCCAATAAAACACTCTTTTTCTAGCAGCCTATGCAATGTGTGCCTATTATTATGTAGTTATAAATGCTCGGCTCTAATAATAACAATCAGTCTGTAATTGCCTGTTCCTTGTATTCATTGTTAAAATAAGCCTGCTTTAAGGACTTGAAATATCCTGCCTCAATGGATGGCCTATAGTTGAGAGAAATAGTAGTAGTAAAGGTCTGAAAGGAGTGCAATCATGCACCTAACAACTACACACCTTAAAATTGTCGGCAATTGTGCCGGGATCATAATGTGACACAGCAATAGAAATGACAGCAGTAGAGTCTTGTTGTGGGAGTGCTTCAGGCTATTTCTGCTGTCCAGACGTGATTGTACTGTTTTCATTTGACATGAGGCAATAACACACAGAATCATAAATCATAAATCACAGAGCAAGCCCGTGAAAAACATGCGAAACATTGCCCCTGTCAAAAAAGTGTGTATTTTTGTGCATCTGTGTGACAAAGCAGTATTGTTGCATTCACAGACGATCACAGCTTCCAGACATGGCTGGATGAATCCACTGGAGGGCCCTGGGGTAAAAATGAACTGTTGAACTGACCACCCCTTCCTCACGCTCACTGTGTATGTACCCAAGTACAAAATATGTACTTGACGACACTTTGTACTTTGCATTTTTGAGACACAGAAACCAACTTATTGAATGCTGGAAAATCACCTGGATGCGGGTTTGTGTCAATTAATTCATGGTAAGTTAATTAAGACTTTATTTGGGAATATAGACAATGTAAGCTACTATCAACTACAATAATAAATGTTTGGTTCCTTACACAAACCAAGACTTCAGGATTAGGTCATATTACGGGTCTTTATCATTTCAGTTGACAGTTGTTTTAGTGGTGCACACAGTATATCTAAACTAGATTACAATTTATCAAATCACCACAAACCAACTGTCACACAATGAACCTGCAGCTCTCAGGGGCCCCATGAGGTCTGGGGCACTTGCCTGATTTGTGTGGTTGCTAATCCAGCCGCGCCTCCAGAGGTTAATTTTACACTATCTGAAACTAAATTATACACACACACACACAAACACCCAGAGGTCGGATAAACTTATCAGCATTTGCAAAGTGAGTTACAGTCTATTTTGATGTACCCTATTTTGGTACAGGCTATTAGAACAGAGTAGCAAAGTGCTTTCAGTGCTGCATATCAGATGTTCACTCTCTCTCACACACGCACACACACACACACACACCTAACCCAGACCACACTGTATATATCCTTCACCACAACAACGCTAAATAGGCAAACTCAGTCTGCAACTGTACGTGCATGGCTGCTAATGTCAGCTCGGCCAAAACAGGTCTACCCAGGGGGAGGCTTAGTGGGGGGAAGTGTTGGCAGTCTCGACCCTGCCAACCTCATACACTGTTTGTTACCAGGTGGGATATTCCCAGCGGTCTTATTGACTGCGCTCATCTAAGGTAGTATTAGCAGTAAGATGATCTGGACGCAACACAGCATGCAGGGAAAATCCTCTTACAGGTGCGTTCCAAGAGTGGCAATTTCTGCCAGAAGTCTTTCACAGATACAGTCAACAAGAGTTTTCCTTGTAAATAAAAACACCAATTTTGTTTCTTTCCTTGTAGTATTCATTGTCCAAAATAAATTCATTGAAAAACCTGCTTAAACATTTTATTTACAGCTGCTGTTCACAGCAGGGTCGTGGGCAGTAAAGCACGGTACTGTATTCTTCTCTCTACTGTAGTTTGCAGCTCACCTATTGAACTTTCAGCCAGTTCACCAACCTACGAGCGTGTCTTCACACTGCCCTTGTGCTAAAGGAATGAAACAGTTCCATCAGCATTACAGACATCAACAAGTGTGTACACCAAAAACTGGACTGGACATAGAAACACAAATAGATGAGTGGATGACCTTTACTCTGCACCTTTGCCTTTTTATTAGCCACATCGCTCTCTTTTAACACTTCACATTCTCTTTCTTTTTTCCATGTTCCTCTCTCTCCAAACCACAGCTTTGCTTCTGTGCTTCTCTCAGTGCCTTTCGTTTGCTCTTCAAAAGCACTCAGAACGCACCTCTCTTCACCTACAATCCTCAATACCTTTCTCTCTCTTTCCCGCCTGTCATTTCCACTGACTGAGATACACACAAGTGCTGTCAGCAAGACACACACGCACTCACGCAGACAAGCACACACTAATAAAAAGGACCTATTATAAAACTGCAGATGCAAACTCATTGAACCGTAAAAAGAGCACAAAGGGCCCCATGCCTCTGGAATAGCAAAGACATTACAAGCTAATAAAGTTTTCCTCACAATCCCAGCTCCAACACTGCACTGCAGACTCTGCCTGTCCCTAAGCCATTATCTACCCAGCATGCCTGCCACATCAGATGACACGACGGGACAAACTTTACCCACCCTTCGCTCTCCTCTTTCTCTCTCTCCTTCTCTCTCTCCTTCTCTTTGGCTTTGCGAGACTTGTGCAGGAGTCCGATCAGGATCACGGCAGCCCGAATGCCAGCCTTTTTGTTGTGGAACCGTCCTCCGGTCTGAGACATGCTGGACGCTTCTGCTGGTGCCAGGAGGGGTTCAGGTGACAGCCGGTCCAAGGTCAGGCCAGCTCCAGGGTCCCTGGGCTGCAGGACCTGCTTGGTCGTGGCTTTGCGGGGTTCCAGTGTGAGCTGTAGGTGTCACAATCTTGGTTCTGAATGCTGTCAGGTTTGGAGACAGCTGGCAGGTTTCTGCCAAACAAAGTACCTGTTTGATTTCTGGCCCCGGATTGGCAGTTTAGAGCCTGTCTGTCAGACGTTCGGGTATCTGGACCAGTAATCCAAAAGTTAAAGGTTCTGGAGCCACTTTTGGTTTTGCAGGTTGTCAGACCCGATTAAATCTCTGTTGTTCTTGATCTTGGGATCAATGAGCATTTCTTGTAATCCCAGAGGTCCAGAGTGGCACTGTTGGACTCCAGCTCAAGGTGAACTTCTATCTGCATTCCCTGCTTCTGCAGAGAATCTGTGCATCGTAGCTCCATAACACATCACGGTCCCTGACGAGAGGATGAAGAGTTGCGCTACTGACAGCCTCGCGGACACACACTGTGGTACCGCATCTCTCTGTCTACCTAGCTCTACCTTCCCACCTCTCCCTCCTTCCCTAACATGCTCTGCTTCTTCTCTCTCTGTGTCTGCTGCTGCTCTGCTGCCTCCTTCCTGACTGGTGAGCCCCGCCCTCCTCCGTCTGATAGGCTGGAGCTTGCGCAAGGACCTCCTCCTCCTCCTCCTCCTCCTCTACTGTATGCCTCTCTCTATCTCTCCCTGCCCTTGTTTCTACCTTGTTGATAATTTTATATTAATCTCCCTGACCTTGTTCTATCTATGCTTGATTTTGATTTCGTTTCGAGGCACATGCATGCATATCCACACCCACCCAGCCCATCTCTCTCTCACACACACACACACACACACACACACTTAACACACACACACTCTGTCCCTCCCTGTGAAATCTCAATTCAAACAGGCTTATCAGCCTATTGCTTGCTGTGCTGTTGCCAAGGACATTGGAATTGAAATGTAACCTCACAAAATGAAAGGAGATTAAATGAAACCACATGAAAACAATGTAGTTTTAACACATTTCACATGCTCTCTTTTGTGCACAGGCACACAGGGAAATCCATAACACATTTTTTCACACTGCATTTCTTGTTCTTTGCCTCCTTTTATTCTGTTCTGCCACATCTTTTTGCCAATTTACCTCTATTTGTATTCCTCACAGTAATAAACTGTCTGCATGCTTCTTGTTTTTCTAACGAATATTCAGTCTCCTATGCTCGTGTTTCTCTCCGGTTCCAACCAGTTTCCTCTTCAGTTACAGTTCAGTAAACAGAGTAGTAGTCATCTTCCCCGAGTATATTGATCTAAAGTGTTCTGTTTCCATCTTGGGCCACCTGTTCTTCTTCCTCTCTGTTAGTGAGCTAACCAACTGATTGACTGAGTGAGCGAGTGATTGGATGGCTCATGGAACGACCAGTTGCATTAATTCTGGTAGTGTTAGTTAGCATTATTTTACTTTTCTACATGTGATTGTTTAGTCCTTTTGTTCTTTCATTTATTCATTGTGTAATTGATCTACTTGGTTTTTCATTGAAGGAAAAGTTCGACATTCTGGGAAATACACTGAATCATTTTCTTGCCAAGAGTTAGATGAGAAGATTGATACCACTCTCATGTCTGTCATATTAAATATGAAGTCACAGCCAGGGAACGACTAGTTTAGCTTAGCATTAAGACCTCCACTGGTTGCCAAACTTGTTTTACTTTTCTTTTCTTGGACAGAATAAACAAACAAGATATAACATATTAATTAATAAACTCGAGAGGCGCCTATTGGCAGAGCCAGTCCAGCTGTTTTCCACTTTCTCCAGTCTTTATGATAAGCTAACCACCTTCTGGCTCCAGCTTCATACTAAACATGACATGAGAGTATCGCTCATCTCATCTAACTTGCGGCAAGAAAGTGAATAAAGGCATTAGGAATAACTATTAGAAACTAATAGAAATAGCCAATCTTCTCGCTGTTGGTCTCGTTTGCTTATGTAGGTCATATAGAGGCGTCGGTATTAAGTTGAGACTGTTTCGTAATCAGTTAAAAACTCTGTCGAGTCCCTTTAAGCATTATTATTAGAAATCATACATGCCCTCTTAAAGTTTTCTATACTGTAGATATAGCCATTATACTTTCTGTTAACAAAAATATTAATAGTCATTGCAGTAATACCAGACACTGTTACGCCTTGTGCACTATTGGAAGTGTAATGAAGCTCTGATTTGTTACCTATCATCCGCCTCATTACACGTCCTTACAGTCTGGCTTTTCCGCATTGATTTCCTCATTTCTCTAATGAGTTCATGTTTGAAAAGGTTTTCATATTCCCCTAGACCATGAAACATTCCCAACATAAAACATTAACTTTCAATTCAAAGTAAACATAGCCATGTGAAATATGAGATGGCAGCAAAGATAAAACTCTGCAGACAGACAAGGACAGAAACATAAAATTATAGAAGCAACATGAAAGTCTGATGCAGCAGAAAAACACAGAGTGAATCACGTTGCACATCTGGTACAGCTCGTTTGGATGAGAGTATAGTGACAATATAAAGGGGTTAATGTTGTTCGCTAGCTGAAATGGAGTGTCTCAGACTCCTTGTACAGAACATAATTAGAGAAATGCATCATCCAAGACAAGAGACAAAGACATCTGAGTAGATGAGATGCTTCAGTAATTGTCCGACAGCAGCCAGGGAATAGATTAAGCCAGGAAAACAGCAGCAACAAACACAACAATTAAATAGAAGGTCCCATTTCTCTCCTCATGCTTTGCTCTTCCTGTGTGTGTTCAGCGCCATAGCAACCGGACAGCTGCCAGAAGATCTGCCCGAAGGACCCCCAAGGCTGTATCCCCTTGACATCCGCCCAAGAAAAGACTCAGTAGATTTTTGGTTTCTGCCCTTTGTGGAATTTGCTTCCAAAAGCTGCAGTTTGTGATTTTTGACTGACGCAATCTGCGATCGCTCAAAACCACCTGAGGATTCTTTCAACTCCTGTGTGGAGGCAAACAAACAAGCTGGACTATCAAAAGTCCTCTAGAGATCGCCTGTAAAAAAACATATACATGCACACACTCACACACACACACACACACTTGTAGTGACACGGCCATTTCACTAGGGTCTTATCGTGCGTCATCAAGGGGGGAAATGAAACACCTGTATCTATTCACTTTCAGACACACAAACACTACTCACTCTCTTTCAACCCCCCTCCCCTCTTTCTCTCACTCTCTCACTCACAACACACACACACACCCACAGGTGTGACATTGTTCCTGTGTGATACAGTGAATGTACCAGTACGCCCCTGAGTTTGAATAAACATTCAGAGCAGATATGGTGTAGTTTAACATGGTGTACCAGTGGGTGGAGGCACATAGAATGAGACTTAGTGTATGTGCAGGCATTTATAGTAGAAACCCATTGATTAAACTTACTGAGAAAGGCAGGCCCTTATTCCTTGAATCACCTGTTTTCATTTTCAATTTCAAACAGTATGTTACATGTCTTGCAGCCTTCATACAGATCCTCCAACGACCCTCAGATAATATTGACGAGAAGCCAAAAAGACAGCCTATATTTTTTCATTATTTGGATTTTACATATTTTATTTATTCAAGCAACTGTTCCTTTGTACTCTCTGTGAATTTTATTTCCCAGCATGAAAATCTCAAGGAAATTGAATCGAACGCAACTGGATTTTTGGTTTTGTCTGTGAAGACGTTTCACCTCTCATCCAAGAGGCTTCATCAGTTCGTGCTTGTTTGACCAGGCTAGACTGGTCCAACTAGCTGGTGTGGAGATCTGGGTATTTAACCTCTTAGGAGGCG
>NTHP01000133.1:195962-213024 GCA_003416845.1 Oplegnathus fasciatus
TTTTTAATTGTCAAGAAATCCCATGGGAAGAAGAAAACCAACAATGAACTGACCCTACTGACAAGTATTGCCTGTGAGGCCAAAGCATTATTTGTTTATTCCTCTGTGCCACAGTCTCAATCTCACATGCACCATCCAGCTGCCCCGGATGCTCACTAGAGCACTAAATGTGCGTTACTCCACCACTGAAAATAGTCCCCAACAAATGCACTATTTGTTCCTGTTTTGGGAAATTACTTTTTAAAAAAATAACATTTACAGTAGTATATACAGTATCTAGTGCCACTGACAGGCTGGGGTAGTTTCGAGAGGCAGACTTACACATTGTTGATATTAGTATTTAACTGGGATTTACGGACAATAACAAAAATATAGATATCTCCAATGTTATTCTTTTACATTGTTTTTTAATGAAATTTCCTTTCTTCATTGGGTTCATGGTTTTTGTATAAATGCCAATTCCCAAGATCACTTCTGTTCTTCAGTCTAGAAGCCAAGTTAATGTCTGGTGTCGTTTGACCACGCCTTTCCCCGTCCAACATCCTTGTTTTTCTTCTTTTTTGCAATAATCTCATCTGTGCACAGCACATAAATAAAATAATAATAAAGGCGCTCAATGTATACTTCACCTGATAACAGAGACGAAAATGAGACAGCAAAGTCGATGTTTAGTCTCAGACACATCATTTTTCTTTTCAGCACACTTGGCTCCCTCTGCCCAATTAAGCTGTTTCTTTTGTCTTGGTTTTCTCTTAATAAGATTTGAGTGTCTCTGGATGGCGCTCTTATTTGTCTGTCAAGCCATGGCAGCTGTAGCCTCTCATGCTAACTACCCATTTCCTCTGCAGGCAACATAAAATGAATCATCAACTGTGTGATAGAGGATTTTCCCAGACCTACTTGACAGATGTTTTTAAACGTAAAAGCTTCATGAATCACTGTTGTACCATATCAGCGACAGAGCAGCAAACAAACCGCAGAAGGAGGTGGATTATTACTTTAAGATAAGTTCACTGCAGCATGCTGTCCGTTCCTCTCAGGCAAGGTAACAGAGGTGAGTTATTACTCCGACACTGTACGGAGGCAGGTAAATTGCTCTTATATAAGTAATGTACATATGAACTAACATAGTCACACCCACACATACAGTAGACACAGACAAACATGCAAGACCCACATACAAGACTGTATATCATATTAAGTGACATGGGAAGTTCAGCTCACAGTGTGCACAACCATTATGAGCAGCAATGGATGATGAACCCTTTTTAAACTGGGACACAAAACATTTATTAAGTGTAACTTGTGTAACTTGTGTTGTATAGTCATGTGATATGTTCCATTATGCTGGTGGAAGTGACACTTAATGCCTGATTCAGTGGATTGCTGTTCATATTTCAAGGTTCTTAATGAAAAACAACATAGTCACTGATGATTTTGTTTATTGGCTTCGGAAAGAAAGCCTGAGAGCCTGAAAGGTCTTAAATTTCATCAGGGGTTATATTTCGCTTATGGCTGTTTCATTATTAGGGGCCCGGATGCCTGACTTTGCTTTTTTCCCACCTACAGCTCCTATAGCTCCAGACATCCAAGGGGGTAAGAGGGGGTGGGGGGTGGGGGGGTCTCTCTTCAAATTTCCTCTCTGGAGGTTTATTCAGTTTTTTCTACCAAGGTTTGTCTGGGTATTTTTTCTTGTGTTCTTAGGGGGCTTGAAGCCTGTTGTCATACTTTATGTGATACTGGACTAACTTGAGTTGTGGATGCAATCTACAATCTAGTTAAATGAACACAAGCAAAATGACTAATGTCTAATATCCGTAATATGCAATATGACTAGCCATTTGGTAATCCAGTTACTGTGTATCAGTTTACACCGTTTCACTAAGGTAACCCTACACCAACTACCTGACAACCCAACTCAGGTCCCCCTTCGTTCTCTCTCTCCCTCGAGGGTTCTCAGTAATAATGTGTTACTTCTCTTGCAACCGTGACAATGACAGCAAGGGTCAATCAAGTGTGCCTAATGCACGCACGACGTTGTTTGATTGAAGAGGTGTCACATGAGCGTCCAACTAACCAGAGGACATGTGACAGCGTGATGACTGTACTACATGATGAGCGCGTCAACATGTGAGACAACCCCACCTTATCACAACTATTGTCCAAACTGACTGTGGCATGTGTGTGTGAATGTGTGCGCAAGTGTGTGTGTAGTTTGTGTGTGTGTGCGCGTGTTTTAAGTGCAACAGATCATGCTATCACTACTATTGCCTTGGCTGGCCACATCATGTTTGGTAGTGTTAACACTGAATACACAAACAGTCTGTCGTTCAGTACACAGGTCAACTGCATTTAAAGCTGCACTAATCAGTATTTTTATATCAACAAGATTCACTTACTGAGTGTAATGTGAAAGGTGTCGCTTGTAGTGACCAATCCACAGAGAATTGTCACCTGACTATGAAGTTTCCTAATGGCAGAGAAACAAAGTTAGCGACTAGCTGGTGAACATAGTGCAGCATTTAGCAGCTAAAGAGTCAGATATTTCCCTCAGGAGTTGGTGGAGAACAAATCAAAGTGTTTCTGCCTCCATGTTGCGCTATCATCCTCCTCAGTTCTGGTGAGTTCTTGCAACATATGAAGCATTCAGGTGGACAGCGGAGAAGTAGATTATGCTGCAGTAGTTGTTTGAGACGTTTTACTGGAAAAAAGTGGGCAGCCCCCCACGTGTAGTTAAGAGAAGCCACTTTTACGTTTGTTTTCATTGGTTATAAGTGGTCATTTGATGAAATGAATTGACAGCACTTCTTAGAAAATGAAATCAAGGCCAGAGATGTCTTTCTAAGTCTGTTAACAATTGAGCAAAGTCTTACTTTGAAGCTGTTAAACATTCAACATGCTGTCAATGTGACCCTTCAAGGTTCATATGTTGCCTCTTTCTCTTTGGAATCCACCATAACTAACATGAATAAGCTGATCAAAGGCTCTTTGTGACAAAGGAAACGTCACTTTAGCTTCATGTGATACAGTTTAGGCTCTACTCTGGGCTTAATGTCGGTACAAATGTAGCACTAATTCATCAAACACAGGCACAGATTTGATTTCAGGTTTGAATATTCTTTGTGCAGAACTTTGTCTATCAAACTCATGAGCCATTCCCAAATCTTGAAGAAAGGAGAACCTTTTATATACAATGAGATGAACCAACAGTGAGCATTGCTGCAGGTACAGCATGTGCAGCCCTTTAATAAACAATTGTAATCCAAGAGGTCTGCATGTCACTTGACTCCCTGTGACGGGCTGTCGACTAGCACTGAAATATGGCATTCATCATGAGCTGGTGCCAAGTCTCACCCTGCAAGTTGAGTCTAAATAATTAACAGTATAAAACTACTGACTCATCTATCTGTCGATCCCTTTGCGAGCCTGTTTTTGTGTTTCTCTCTGCCCATAATTAACGATATTTATGTCTGTTTGTTCTTATCATCAGCCTTCTCCTCTGCTCTTTGTGTCTTATCCTCCTCCATACGAGGCTAACACTCTGGCACAATTTCAGGACACACAGCACGAACCTGCTAACAGCCTCATGTGAATGGACCGCAGTGGATCGCCATTTTATTTATTTTTTTGTCTTTCTTTGCTTCCCTTGCTTATTAATTCTGTGTCCCGGGATGCACTCGTCTGTCTCATTCTCTGAAGTATTGTAAACCCCTTCATACCCTCTACATCTCTGAGTCCCGTTACACAATAATGCATGAGAGATGGAGGAGTGTGTGTACGTGTATGTGTGTGTGTGTGTGTATGTGTGTTGTGTGTGACTATACATGTAGCCCACAGAGCCAGGGGCCTTGCTGAGTCGGCCAAACAAGACACCATGTGTTTGTCAAGAGGCGACAGATGGAGAAGGAGGAGAGGAGAGGGAGAGACGAGAAGAGGGACAGGACGTGCGGTGTGTGACGGTCAATACACACACACATGCATATACACACACACACAAACACACACAGGCCCAACCTTAAAGAGTGAGATTAGGTCAGAGATAGAATATGAGCTCATTAAAACTCAGCTGTTGTTAGCTGTTTGACACTGTACTGAACCTGAAGAGAAATCTGTGCCTCACAGAGTTTGGAACAAACTGACTCAGCCGGTCAAACTTTAAACCAAAACAGCGGAATTAAGAAAAAACTAAAGTGAGCTATATTTAAGTGGCAGTCCCTACTGTTTTCATAATGTGGAAAATTTATATAGTCATCACCTTTAAGGCCTCGGTATGCTTCAAAGGAAGTGCTAGTCAAATTGTCTAACAGAGGGGGACTGCATCCGACTTTCCAAAACAGACAATCCAATAATCACAGGCAGCAGAACAATCATGCGCTCTTCACACATCATGAAGCATGTGACTTAAAGTCCACTGAAGAGATGAAAAATCTGCGGCAGACAAAAACGTCCAATCTGTGTGGAGCGAGGAGGAGACTGTAACCTTCCCCCCCTTAAAATAATACATGAAACAAACAGGGATGCCATTTTTCCATCGTGTTTTCTACATACTGTAGGTTTCCATCGTGTGAGGTTTCACTGCTGCTCTGTCAATTACGTCATCTTGTTAGCAACGTCGTCTCCTGCACATTCTTCGGCAACCGACTGGAGAATTAGTGCCACCAGGGGCCAAATGTATAAACCATGTTTGCAGGTTTCCAAATGTATAAAAATCCACAGGCGGTGAGAATGTGCGTACCGGTACACATCTTTCACACCATGCGTACCATATAAGCAGTCTTTTGAGTCTGATTAGTGTGACGTTGCGAGTTGGTAAAAAAGGATAATAAAGGTGTGAATTTGGGTGACATTTTATTGAGAGCTATATGTTTGTCAATATGCATCAGAATGATTATACTGATTATATGATCTTTATATAAATAAAGATTATTATCCTGTACTATTGGGGAGTAAGAATAACCTACACCTTCAGGTGTGACCAATTAACAGGTCGTTAAAACGCCACTATATAAAGGCTGTAGCCGTGCACAATTTCTAGTTCACAGTCTGTAAAATTGCACTTCTTCTTCTTCAATTGCTTCTTAGATGCTTCCACCATTTCTCCTCACAACTAAACTAAATGCTGGTCCTTTACATGCAAACCAGGTAATTGGGGGTGTGTATGAAGCCATTTATGGTAAATTGCGGGGATGGTCAGAAGGCTCGTGTAGGTGCGCACAATTTCAGGATGATTGAGATGTATGAGGAAAAAACATGTGGGAACAGACGTATGTGGAGTTTTATAAATCTGATGAAAATACTGCGTATGCATGTTTCCTGTTTTGTGTGTACACAGATTTCTACACCTAAACATACAAAGAGTTTTATACATTTGGCCCCAGCTGTTTATAGAAATTCACACTTAATTTTGCTGAGTTTACGGAAATTCGGTGAAAATTTGCGCTACATTTGGATGAAGACCTGAATATTTGTTAATATTGTAAGTTATTATTTTATTGTTATTGTTCACAAGCTCTATCAGTCTTGGTCTTCTGCTGCCACGTTGGCTATCGTTGCTCGTCCCATCTACCCTTCTTGTCTTTTTTATCACTGCTTCTGCTGAAAAAGGTAACATGCATCAGCCACCTGGTGTTTAAAGCAATAACTGTAAAACAGACTGTAAGACTGATCACAGCTGTCCTATTTCAATAGGAAACAGACTGTAGCGAAGGTAATTTATATGAAATTATTGTGTTATTACTTTAATACGAGCTTGAATGCCTCAAGTGCTGTGACTCATTAATATTGCAGAACTTGAATTAGATGGCTTTCCTTCATACCATGGCAGTAACTTTGCTGTAATCTCTTCTCCAGCTGAACATTTATGTGTGCAGAGAACATTTAGACCAGACAGATATGTAGGGAACAAATACCATTTGGGATGAGTCAGCGTAGACATCACGTGCCGCAGTATATGACCTGTGTTTGTCATGGTCATTGCAGAAAGGGTAGAGACAGGATCGTCTGTACAACTGAACTTACTCAAACGTTGTTTGATGACAGTAAGTGCAAATGTTCACCTGCAGCTCAGATGCCCTCAAGCGATAATGGCAGTAAACACAGAAGCACACACACAATGCTGGGAGACAAGCTGAGCTGCAATATGGGCGAGTTGTAGCACATACACACACACACACACACACAAACAGGAGTTTACTTCCCCTGGACCCCAGCTGTGGGAAATAAGGGCGATAAACTAAAGAGGGAATAGTGATAAAACTGTCTTTGGGTGTGTGTGTGTGTGTGTGTGTGTGTGTGTGTGTGTGTGTGTGTGTGTGTGAAGAAGTACCAGCAGGACCAGTGAGCAGTCCTGTGAGATTCAGAGCAGAACGGAGATGCAGAGGAGAACAGGGCATTTTCAAGGGCCACACACACACTCACAGCACGACAGCCCAGACACCTATTACGAACTGCTCTCTTGCCCCCAGAGCGTCCAAAGTGGTGTCTGATGGATGATCCATCAGCAGAAGTATTGGTGTCTGGTCCTCAGATAGGTTGTGACACAGACAACCCAGACGGTCAGTGCACAACACCATGGCAGGTACTGTCAGCATCAGGGAGAAAGTACAGGATTTATACAGGACAAAGCTGTAAACCATGGATCCATTCTCACTTACAATTACCAAGTGATGATGGTGATGATACAGTGGCAAGAAAGATGTGACTGTAGCATTCAGAAATGGGACAAAATCAATGTGTGATTCAATAAAGTTAAAGGTGGAGATTCTGGAGAGCCCTGATCGATCCAAACTCCATTCAGAAAACAAGCATTTTCAAAGCTGTTTGCTCGTGGCCTTACAGACCTGACAAAACATCAACTCAGATTTTTTACAAATCGGCATCATGATGTAGTTATTCCGTGGACATCTGTGTACAAACAATAACATCACTGCCGTATTTACGGGGGTGTAGCATGAGCATAGGCAGTCTCTGAGCCCCCCCCCGCCCTGACAGTTTTTTACAAATAAAACACCCCACTACATTAAACATACTATCAGCTATGTTTTTTTCAATTATAGAAAGCTCAGTCTCTTAGCCTGTTTATTCAACCATTATTATTTGAAGAAGCCCTATTTGATTTGGTGTGATAATAATTTCAAAATTCTAATGATTTTAAAATTATCACAAGCAATTTTCGTAGGCCCCTCCACACTTTTGGACCCTGTAAATTAAAACCTTTTGTCCCCTTTTATTGATCCAAACTCCATTCAGAAAACAAGCATTTTAAAAGTTGTTTGTTTGTCATCTTGCGGACAGACCTGACAAAGAATGAATTCAGACTTTTTTAAAACTGGCATCATGATGTAGTTATTTCGGCATCCTTTTGATCCGTTTATCGCAATTAAATAACAGCAAAATATGTTTCATGATCATACCACTAAGCCGACGTGTGACTTGCTAGATCCAGTGAATATTTACTGATTTTGGCACACCAATTATGAAACTGCCACTCACCAGAGAGACAGATGGAGAGGCGATGATCCCGCGGTCAAACTCGCACAAGTAACGCACAGCATTAGTGTTGTCCTGTGCACCAACACGAGTTGTGTGGCTCGGTCCAAGCCACTCTGTTTGTTTCCCATTTACAGAGCCAGGGCTGTGTATGAACACTGGACTGTTTTTCAGCACACACACAGAACGGACAGCTAGCAGAGTGTGAGGAGATATTCGCTGAATTTGACAAAAAGTGTATTGGATTAGAATCCCATCTACACAGCCTTACAATATAACTTCTTCAGTGTCCTTTACAGGCCCTGAAAACCAAAAAAATGTTCTCAGTCAGCTTACTATGAGCAATGGAGTCGTACTTGAACACAATTTTCTACCAAACAGTTTGGGTTATTTCACGTGACAAATTTGAGCATTTCTGTTTTTGTTTGTGCTTTTGTTACTGATTTAAAGTAGGCAGGGCTCAACTGGAAATCGGTGATGTCAAGTAACATTTGAATCAAAATGACATTTTTGGAATTGCTTGCTTCTGTTGCCTGCATTGTCAGTCAAATCTGATCAAACAACACATACACAGTCCTGATGAAGCAGATTTTGAGTGTTAAACTCTTAATAAATAATAACTTTTTTCCAAACATTAACTTTGTTTGTTTCTTATTTAGTAATGAATACCTAATGTTATACATAAATACATAAGGGCCTTTAAAGGTTAAAGTTATTTTTTGTCTGAGAAAAACAAAGAACAAAAAAATCAATGCCCGATTGACCCTGAACCCCAAACCTCATCATGCAGCCACCCATCTCTTCTTGGAAAATCACTGATGTGACATAACTGAATCAGTAACAGCTGTGTAGTGAAACACCAGCCTGCACCTGTCCAGTCTCATAAAAAATCTGAGACTGAGGAAATGGAGGGAAGTAAGGGAGGAGGGAGAGGACGAGTTCCCATCCATCCTTCTATTCATCCATTTTCTAGACCACTTATCCTGTTCAGGGTCGTGGGGGCTGGAGCCTATCACAGCATGTATCACGGGAGAGACAGATGACACCCTGCACAGGTCACCAGCCTAACTCAGGGCTCAGAGGATGTCTAGAAACTGTCGTTTATAGATTACAACTTGATTTTCCAGGACCAAGAACATGAAAAAGTGTGGACTCTTCCTACGTCAGCAATAGTTTAACATTTCGGGATATACGCTTATTCCCTCTCGTGCAGAGGATTAGATGAGGAAATCTATATCATGCTCATGTCTGTGCAGTAAATATGTACCTGGAGTCAGCAGCAGGTTAGCTTAGCTTAGCACAAAGACTGGAAATAAGAGAACCTGCTCGCCCGGCTCTGTTTAAAGGTAACATGTACACATAATTAACATGTTATATCTCATTTATTTAATCAATACAAAGTGTAAAAACAACAATTCACAGTTTTACGGAGGGTTATGTGTTACATTATTTCTTGGCTGGAACAAGTAACTTCCTGAAGTTTCCACTAGTTGCCAAGAAGTAGTCTGGCACATGACCCTCAATAAAACTGCAAATTGTCTGTTTCCCCCTGTTTTCAGCCTTCATGCCAAGCTAAGCTAACCTGCTGCTGGCTCCAGTTACATATTTACAGTACAAACATGTGAGTGGGATTAATCCTCTTTTCTAACTCTCGGCAAGAAAGTGCATAAGTGTGTTTCCCAGAATGTCAAACAATAAAACAGAGGAATAGGACAGAAAAATCCTGAAAAAGAGAGAGAAGAAATCAAAAGAGACCAGGCTGATACAAACTGCAAAACAACACAAAGCTTAAAGCTAACCTGAAAAAAATCTGAGAAAATGAATAAAAAAACAAATGAGGAAGGGAGATTGAGAGAGGAAATGACAAACTAGGAGGAGAATAAGCAGGAGACGGAGAGAAAATGTAAGTGAGAGATCACAGGAGCAGAGAAAGAGAGAGATGTGAGTGGTGCAGGATGATGATGAATAGGAGATATATCCGTTCCTTTTGTGAGCGCTGATTGCAGTGTCAAATCACAGACAGTCCTTTGTTAATCACCGAGCGCACTGGCCTTGACTAGCATCCCTGCATGTCAGCTAACTACATCAGTTTGTGGGGTTAAAGGTTACTTAAAACATAAGTTACATTAAAAAAACACCCATTCACAACCAGCACATTCACTGTATAGCATCTTCCCACTGGAAGCAGATTTTAGGCTAACATTAGCTGCTCTCGGTTTTGAGGAAGTTTGCACTCCAGCAACCATTTCCTGACCTGAGATATTTGTATGCTTGCCAAACACATTGGTTTAAGTTGGTATTCATCCTGAAAGCCTTTTCTCTTGCAACATTAAAAGCAAAAACATACTAAAAACATATTATGTTACAGTACATTCTTCCTTATCATACTAGGACTAACTACCTTAGGGTGCCATGCCATTGTTCCAATGGCCCATAAGTCCGACACCCCAATAGTCCAAAAAATGTCCCATTGAACCGAAAGCCCATCTGTCCGACAGCCCGTTATGCCGAAGACAAATTCCCATTGCTCCGGCGGCCCATTTATCCGAAAATACACACTCTCCCTGACCTCGCTGCTCCTAACAATCACCCATGTGCATCCATAAAGAAAAGCTGAATAGTTTGTTCTTCTTAGGGGATTAAGCCCTCACTACCATCATAATATCTCTGCTGCTGTAAGTTACATAATGACGTTGTGCATAATAATTAGCCATGTGCTTTAGTTTGTATGAGAAACTAACCCTAACCCTGATCCCCTAAGAAGAACAAGGTATTTATGTTTCGTTAATGGACGCACATGGGTGATTGTTTGGAGTAGCGAGTGGTATAGTTGGTAAGTTCTTTCTAACTGTAGGGAGAGTGTGTATTTTCAGATAAATGGGCCATCGGAGCAATGGGAATTAATTTGAACCCCACAAACTAATGTAGTTAGCTGTTGGACAGATGGGCTTTCAGTCCAGTGGGACATTTTTCGAACTATTGGGGTGTCGGACTAATGGGCCGTCGGAACAGTGGGCAGTCCCCCTACCTTAGTTAGCAGTGCAATACATTAACAAAGGTGTGTGCTTCCATGTTTTACACATAGTTCATCAACTGGTGAGGAAGCTGACTTTTTGCCAGACATGCAGCTTTAGCATCACTCTTTTAGCATTACTGTCATGTATGTAGCCATCAAGTTCATATTTAAGACCATTCTACAGGCAGTTAGAATCATCAAAAAGTCAGCCAAAGACAGTGTTTTCAAACAACTCATAGAGCTTAGCTTCAAATCTCAAATCTGCCAGTGCCAGTTATTCTCATGTGTAGTGGTCGATGGTCGACAGCTACACATGAGAAGCTCCTTTGGTCTTTCTCTGTCACCCATATTATTATGTGCCAAGCTAGAACTGATAGCTTGATAGGCGTAGCAACAGTAACTAAGGGGGTTGCAATTGTGCAACAATAATTTTAATGGGTTCAATAGTACCATTCATTTGTTTACATTTTTTTCTATCAGCCTTTTGCACAAGCAGCTGTCACTTTTGCACAATGGTGCATATCTCAGTGTACATTTAGATTTTCATCTTCTGTAGAATGTAATTTGATTTTGTAGTGACCGGGTGTAAATTGCCATGATCTATCAACATAAGCCATTACCATTTTAGCTGTTAGCAACAATGTATGGGCCAAGGAGGCAAGGACAAGCTGAGGCCGTATCTGCATTTCGCTCATATGGAGATGAATTATTCCTTTGAAAGAAAATTGGGTTTGAGCTCAGCTCTGCCGGAGCGAGGCAGGACCTTGTTCCCTGCCTCTGATGTATTTACAAAATGGATGCACTGAGAGGGAAAGTGTGTGTGTTTGTGTGTGTGTATGCATATAAAACACAGAGCTGAACGGGAGCCAAATGCAGCTTTAATAAAGATTTTTCCCCACAAGTCCACTTATGACCAGGAATAAGAGCGATGTAAGTCAATAAGAAAAGCAATTTCAGCCCAGTGACTCAGACAGGTAGAGAGACAGTCGGAGGGTGAGAGAAAAACAATGGATAGTTTGATAGAAAGCTCTAAAATGGTTTCTGAAGAACATGAGTGAAGCACTCCACCATCTTTCAACAGCTGTCATGTGATTGTTGGAGAATGACCTCACAGGGTCACAGAGAAGGCACGCATGCACTCACACTCTCCCTCACAAACACACTTTTATCTACAGAGGTCAGACTTTACAAGAGAGAGGGGAAAGAAGATTTTCTTTCATAACCCCCTGTCCTTTCTCTCACCCTCTTTGTCCTTCTTCCTCTGCCCTCTTTCCAGCTCATTTTACACAAGAGAGAATCCACCTCTTTTTCTGTTCCTCCAGCCCTCGACCCCCCTCCCTTTTCCTTATTTTTTTCTCTCACATCTCGAACATCTTCTCTCTTTTTAGATGTTAAGAGCATCTCCGTTTTGTGGGGTGGACAGCAGTGCAAGAACAGAAGGGAGAAAGGTGTGACTTTCTCCTCTCCTTTCTCTTTGTCCAATCTTAGCAAAGGATCTGTCTCCCCAGGTCTATTATTGTCTCCTTGCTCTCTTCTATCACCCTTGATCCCTCTGTCTCTCCTCTGAACCATGCAAAGTCTCTCCCCATCCCTTCACTCATTCTCTTTCTCGTTTTCTGCACTCTCTATAGCATTACCCTCCTTTCTTTCAGATGCTAAAGAGACAGGCTGTAATTTGCCGCCAGCTTATGTCAAGTGTTTGTGTACAAAACAGTAACAGCAGCAATCGCAGAGCTTAACTTACAACGTCCTCTTAAGTTGGTTTCCAACGGCAACACTGCCAGGCCTAGTTAGTTTTGGCAAAGACTCCCAGAGACACAACAGAGACTGACGAGACGGAGAAGAGATGTACACAACACACGCCAGGACCAGTTGTTCTGTATCAAGTAGCAATAAAAACAGAAAGAAGTAAACTGCAAAGTGATAAAAACACATATATCATTGGGTGTTGTTATTACTTCCCCCAATAAGGATATATTAATATCCTGCTTTTTTTTTTTTACCAGCAACTGTGATGACAGTTGCCAATAAAAAAGACACGTAACTTCTGTCATGAAGCGCCCTCTAAATGTCAGCTTGCATTTGAATTATCTCAAAACAAGTCATTTCCCAATTCAACTTCCTCACAACTCATCGCCCTCTCAGGTAGCTAAGAGGAAAGATAGAAAAGTTCACTTTGTCACGAATCTGGATACAAGATTAAAAGAATGTTGTGGAAAACTTTAATTTCTTTGTGTTCTCTGGTTATTTACAGGATAAGCTATTCTATGTTTTTTTACTGTCAACAATTCCAGTGAAAAGACCAAAACCAGTAGACCAGTAATGTGTTAGCCCGTCTCTCAATACTGATTTCCCTTCCCTGCCTGTGGCTTTCAACCCCCAACCCCACTGGTTCTTACTGAAGACATAAATCTTTAAAAGCAGTTAATTTTTTTAATTACTGTTTTTTTAAAAGCTCAGTAATTCCTGAAATAGCTGGGCAATAGCTGTTTGTTGGGGACTATTTTCAGCAGCGGATTTATACACATTTGGTGTGCTAGTAAATATTTAAGGCAGCAGGATGTTGTATGTGAGACAAAATAAAATACAGTGTGTGTTCATGGTAATGAAGGAACGTGTTACCCAGTGTGGCTCATTGATGGTTTTTAATAGTTGTTAGGCAACAATGGAGCACAGAGGAATGAACACAGAGGCTACATGTAAGTGGGAACAATTCATTGCTAGTTTTAGTATATGCATGAGATTAATTGACAATGAGAAAAGTATAGCATTTTACCAGACTCATCCTTCAAGGAAAAGGTTACTTATTTTTGGTGTGATATGCACCCATATATTTTTATACATATAAATAATATATTGAGCAGTGGAGGCTCAATGTGTAACAATCAACCCAGGAGTAGGTGAAACAACAATGCTACTTTTAACCCCTTTACTGTGATGAATAATGAACTTTTCGAATAATAAACCCAGCGCTGACATGCTGTACAGTCAGATAAGTATTTTGCAGTACTGACGCATATGTAACAGCAGGATCAGTTTGCAGAATCAATCTCTGTATCTGTATCTTTATCCTCAAAGAAAGTCGGTGAGGGCGGTAGAGATGAAGACATTTGCAGAACAAGAACAGGTACATCCTCTGATCCTCTCACCTTCTATCTGTCTCAACTCCTCCGTCCCCCGTGGACGTGGATGTGCGCGTGGGTGGGCATGCGTGCGACCGTGCGTGCGTGCTGTTTACCTGTTCTCCACAGCTTGCCGCTCAGGGAGCCCTCTGCCTCTAAATAGGTGAGGGTCCGTTTTATGAGCCCTTAACAGCCAGCACTCAGGCCAGATGGTGCGCTTATCAGCTACTCTGTGTGTCTGAGTGTGTGAGTGTGTGTGTAGCATCAGGCAGAAGGCAAGAAGTAAATATTTGTCAAAAGCAAAGAGGCAGGTGGTTGTCTGGGGGACTTTAGAGTAACAAGACTCCCGCTTAACAAGCAGAGCACACACACAGGGACACTAGTGGCAATACATATTTTAGAGTTCAGGAGAGAAAAGCAGAGAATATGTTTTCTATAGTTTAGTTTTTCAGTTTCTTTGTCAGAGACATGATCAACAGACAATTAAAGCTGCCTTAANCTAAAGAAGTTTTTAACTGGTTATGAAACAGTCTCAATTTAATACTGATGCCTCTATATGACCTACATGAGCAAACGAGACCAACAGCGAGAAGATTGGCTATTTCTACAGTATATACTGTACATAGTTATTCTTAATGCCACCGGGTCNTGTGTGAGTGTGTGTGTAGCATCAGGCAGAAGGCAAGAAGTAAATATTTGTCAAAAGCAAAGAGGCAGGTGGTTGTCTGGGGGACTTTAGAGTAACAAGACTCCCGCTTAACAAGCAGAGCACACACACAGGGACACTAGTGGCAATACATATTTTAGAGTTCAGGAGAGAAAAGCAGAGAATATGTTTTCTATAGTTTAGTTTTTCAGTTTCTTTGTCAGAGACATGATCAACAGACAATTAAAGCTGCCTTAATCAACATGTTTATATTAACAATGGATCAGATGACTACATGTGTAGCTTGCACTGTAGTGACCAGCCCACAAATAATATTACCTGACTCTGCAGTTTCCCTCAGCTCGTCAGAGCTTTATAGCTTCTTTCAGCTCATTGTTTTGGTTTTACGCCTCGCAACTTTGTGATTTTGGTTCACTCTCACTGCTCTCGTGGCGCCTTTCCAGACCGCAGCAGGCAGCTGGTTACAGCAAAACTGCACGGGTGAACATAGGGAATAAACAACTGTTTGCTCACAAGTTTGCCACATCAATTTAAAGCGGCTAAAGAAGTTTTTAACTGGTTATGAAACAGTCTCAATTTAATACTGATGCCTCTATATGACCTACATGAGCAAACGAGACCAACAGCGAGAAGATTGGCTATTTCTACAGTATATACTGTACATAGTNAGCTGTTAGCAGTGGAGCTCAATGACTGCACACAGCGTCTCAGAGGTCCTGCCTGCATTGTTGCCAGGTTTGAGAATCATTTGGTGAGAGGCTATCAAGATATACCAAGACATGCCAGTAACAGAGTTTACTGTTTCCCCCTGCTCTCAGTTTCTGTGCTAACATGAGCTAAAAACATCCTGCTTCCATCTCTTTACTGCGTACAAAGAGACATTGGTACCTTCTTATGTAACTTTGGGTAAAACAGTCGGTCAAAGTGCTCATTTAAGTAAAGGAAATGTTAAATGCAGAGGAAACGAGGGGTGAGGAAGGAGTAAAAGAAGCTAAATAACACGTTCTGTCAAAAGTCACTTACTGCATATACTGTATCCACTACAGCCTGTGAAGTTTTTCACTAGAAGCCGCTGNTACATGTAACCTAACGTTGGGTGTATGAACAGTACTAAAACAAAGTTTACTTTGTTTCAACATCGTCATATTACAGTTAATCTTACACAGCCACCAACAGATACATTACTTCATCGCTATGTATCCTGCAAACAGCTGTTTAAAAAAGAAAAATAGTGTTAAAAATAAGTTGCGTCTTTCTTTCACTTGCTTCCAAAACAAATGCATGCACTAGCCAGATCAAGATCTCTACGACACGAGACGGTGGTGGTCATGGGAAATGCAGTCTTCATTCTGGGAAACACTACCGCTTTTGTCCACAGGGGCTGCCAAAATCAACACAAGTGGAAGTTCCTTGTAGTTGCGGTAAAAGGTGATAATATGTCGATCCTTGTTTCTGCTGCCCCCAAGTTGCCAAAAAAATCAGTTAAAGGTCCTGTTTGTAATTTTCAGAAATTGCTTGTTAACAATGACACCAGTGGCCGTTAAATCAACTGCAGACAGCATCTTGTTACTCGCACTCTGTGGGAGCGAGCCAGCATCGGCCAAAACGTGACGTGACACACACGAGACTGAATGTGATTGACAGGCATCAAGTTGATAGCTTGCTTTTTAATAAAGTTGTTTAAAAAATGTTGTTAGCTTGCTAGCCAGCTTTATTAATCATTGTTTGTCTAGCTTTCACCGAGAGGCTCAGCAACGTCAGCAGAGCTACATTAGCTGGATGAAAATGCTAACGGTGAGTGAAGAAGACGGAATATTATAAATAAGATGTGTTGCCTGTGTCGAGTTGTGAGTCTGTGTTGTGGTGTGGTGTGGTTTGTTGACGTTAGCTTAGCGGACTCCACTTACTACAGCGGTATGATACCAAAATACACAGATTTTGCTGTGATTTAATTGCAATAAACGGATCAAAAGGATGCTGAAATAACTACATCATGATGCCAATTTGTAAAAAGTCTGAATTCATGCTTTGTCAGGTCTGTCCACAAGACCACAAGCAAACAACTTTTAAAATGCTTGTTTTCTGAATGAAGTTCGGATCAGTCAGGGCAATGCTAACATTGTAGCTGCTCCATCAACACTCAAAATAACATCATCTAAATTAGGCATAAATACGGCAGCGACGTTATTGTTTTTACACATAGATCTCTACATATTGTGTAACTTGTGTAACATTATATCTGTATAAATATGAAGTAGTATAATAAAGCTAACATTAGCTAGTGTTGCACACTGCGCTGTAGTTCTATAGAAGTCTATCAGACTACCCTGCACGTTGAAAAATGACGCCATGACCAGTGCGTTAAAAAGCGACGCCAAGGGGTCCTGATTCAGCGTCCAGATGTGACAAGTTCAGCACATCCGTTGGATTTTCCCAGAAAAAAACGTCCCCAGTTCTTCACATTAAAATCAGTCTACAGGCTGATAGAGGCAACCGAGAAAGTCGCGGACAGTCTAATTTTTTAGGTTAGGCTACAATCTGTTCACACATTGGCAATAACAAACAATTAAAAAATGTTTATATATGTAAAAACGTACATACAGTCCCTTTAATGCAGGTTTAACATGTGAAAGAGAGAAAACAAGGCTATTTTAAGAGCTGTTAGCAGTGGAGCTCAATGACTGCACACAGCGTCTCAGAGGTCCTGCCTGCATTGTTGCCAGGTTTGAGAATCATTTGGTGAGAGGCTATCAAGATATACCAAGACAT
>NTHP01000133.1:213108-225733 GCA_003416845.1 Oplegnathus fasciatus
GTGAGGAAGGAGTAAAAGAAGCTAAATAACACGTTCTGTCAAAAGTCACTTACTGCATATACTGTATCCACTACAGCCTGTGAAGTTTTTCACTAGAAGCCGCTGTTTAAATTATTTTTAATTAATGACAAAAGTAAAAACATTGCAACCAGTAATCATTTCATCAAAATCTTTATTCTTCATCTTTCCCCTGAATACAGTGCCTCGGTGCAGCCTCCACCCCTCAACAATTACATCAGATTTAACCTTGTTCTAAGCAGACGCTCGTGTCCCTACCTGGCCTGCAGCAGCCACCTGATCATCCGTTAATAAAGCTGTCTCTCCTCACCATATCTATATATGTCTAGGCGTCTTGTTGATTCCTTTTAATAGAACAATTCAGGGGCATGAATGAAATGCAACTTCCCCACAGACAGACAGTGCAGAGTTCTGGGTCATTACACTGGGCACAAAGTACTGTAGGTGTCATGTTACCGGTCATGTTATGCTATCCTCTGTGTATCTTATCCCCACATGTTCCTTTGGACACACACACAATCTCTAGATCTATGGGGGGAACTGCACGGTGGTTGCTATGGGTGAACCACTTGCATTGTAAATCAGATTATCTGTCCACTGATCATGTATGGTGCACTGGCAATGAAGTCTGGCTGCAAGGCGAGACAACCAGGGCCTATCACCATGGTGATGAACCATACTGGACCATCCCTTAGGTGATCATCAGTTTTCGCTGCCATGGCAACAGCCTTGGCTCCCTATAGGCTGTTCCATACAGTATGGCTGAAAAAATACAGTGCACTTGTCTTGCAATGGTAACCTATAGACATAAGCCTACTGCGTTTAAGAACTGTTTGTCAGGTGACATTTAGATGGCGGGCTGCAGTATGTGCAGACCTGGGTGCTTTTTCCACCTTGTTTTTGTGTAATAGAATTAATTTATGAGTGGTCAAGACACAGGCAGAATTAAAATAAAACATGACTGCAAAAAAACCTTCTAATTGTCCTTTAAGTATCATCTCAATGGATCAACTTGAATCATTTTTCTTTTGGTTTAATAAAAAAGGAGTGTAAATTGGTTCCACAACGAATATTAGTGTCAGCTTCAACAGGTAGACATGTTAACAGGTGGCTCAGGGCTTGATTCAGAACGGAAGAAAACAGAGAAACTGCTCGCTCTAGTGATCGTTTTGCTTCACTTCAGCTGGCTTCATTACAGTGCACTGATTTCTCCCTCCGAGAGGCAGTTTGAGACACACACGTGCCGTCAGCTCCCTCTTGTGGTCACAGCAGAAACAGGTGAAAATGTGTGTTATGAACTATTCCACCCGTGGCGTGATTTTTGTGCAAGGAGGCAGTGCAAGAAATAAATCCATGATCAGAAACTAAGATTTTAATTTCAATTAAACCAGGAAAAGTTGATTTGAAAGCTTTTTCTGTAATTAATGCAGATAGTGCTGTCATCAAGTGTAATCTGAAAGTTTACTATAACTTCTATTTTCCTTTTCATTTAAAAATAGGCACCAAAAGAATATGACATGTCATGTATTAAAAAATGCTTTCATAAACTGAATTATATTCTGTAGTTTACCTTCGCTGGAATTGGAGGTGTGAGAGGAGAGGAAGTGCGACGTCCTCCCCTGAGCACTTGAGGATGGGTGGAGTCCCACCACTTCCCACATCGCAGTGCTACAAGTGTCTCTGCAACCTTGTGGTCATGGTTTCTCTACTGTTTTCTCACGCACACTCATGCAGCCACCCAATAGGCGCAGGGAAACAAACTCACACACAAGGTGTATTGTTTAAAAAAAGCGAACTGGAACTGGGCTACGAGCATTGGGTCGACCCCACCAGATAGCTTTGTATGTGTATGTGAGTGTTTGTGGTTACATTGAACCCTGGTTCCCAAATTAACCCCAGCTGAGCATCATATTCACCCCGGGCAGTTATGTATTAGATAAACACTGACCTCCTCTCCTTTCTCGCTGCTAGTGCTTGCAGGCTTATATTACGACAGACTGTAACTGTGTACACTACATCAACAACTGTGTCCAATAAGAAAAACACAATAAAGCTGAGAGCTCATTAAGGGTGCATACAGCCTCCCTGTGACTAATCATTGCTTCTTCTCCCCGTGCCTTAGAGCAAAGCCTTGAGCTTTAATAAGCCACCACCTAAAGTAAATATGATACCAGCAGACATTTAACCTCGTGTTTGTTCGGTGGTCACTACTCACCATCATCCCCTGCAATATAGAGGGTGCACCAGGAGATAGAGTAAATGCCAGGCTCCAGAAATAGCAGCAGCCCATTTGCTCTTTTCCATGATGCTGGCAGACAGATAACATTTACACCTGGCCCCAAAAAACTAGGCTAGACAACGATAAGGGGAGGGGACTTTTTTTTAAGAAGAAGGCACCTCCTCTTATCATGCCCTTCTACTCCTTTTGAAAAGGCCTCTTTCATATTTTCATCTGAACCTATTTTCTCCAGGGTCCTTGTTCAATCTCAGCCTCATTCCTGTCACTCATCCTGCCTGTCAGTCCACACAACAATCAAACGCAGGAAGACAATAATGTCATTTATCTCTTCTCTTATATGTGCAAAACGGAAGTCAAATATAAGACTAACGACACTGACACAGTCCTAAAAAAGGATCTTAAGACCCCAAATGTATTAGTAAAGAGGTAAATAATTAGACTGCATTAGACTACAAATCAGCACAATCCAGTTAGGTGTGGCCTGGCTGCAGCCTCATTCTTGAAAAGCAGAGAGGAGAACGCCACAGGTGCCTGTGGGACCACATCACAGCGCTGCGAGCAGCGTGTCTGTGCGGACGACGCTCTCAGATGTAAGCAGCTGCTCTGTTTCAACTGAGCAGAGAGAAACAGAGGTGAGGAGGAGAAGAGAAGAAGACAACAGAGGAGGAGGGGCTGAGGAGGATGGAAATAATGTATGATCAACGTCTAATTAGCAGCAGCTGGCTGCAGACTCTCTCACACGCTTACATGTTAACAACAGCAGAGTAGAGGAGGCAGGCAGACTGTTGGCCGGATTAAACATCCAGCGGGTAAAGCAATCTGTGGTTGAGCCTGAGAGACAAAATACTGAAGTAATATGTTTTGGTACACTGTGGAAATTTACCTGAAGCCCTCTCACAGCACATTAATGATACAAGACATAAGGGCATGCGGCACACTGGGCACCAGCAGGGACGAGACAGTGACACACACTTATAGAAATAGATTGATTAATCCTTCAGACTGATGCCAGTCATGTCATGTCATGTATCCTCCTTACACAGAACAGAGCTAATCTGTATCTGAGTCTGTGATGAGCAGTGCTGACTGACGAGCTTTATGACTGGAGCCATCAAATATCCTGAGGAAACACACACCAACACTGTTTTATTACACTCTGCTCTTATCCACTCTGTCCTATACTGCTCTGGTGTAGTCCACTTTACTGTACTTTAAAGGTTTAGTAATCCTCACTCCTCTCCTCTGTGCTTATTTGTTTCTTTAGATCCCCACTGTCACATCAACACTTAAAAAATAAGACTAAACAAATCTAGTACAAAAGAGAGCTCTACATAATATCATCACCTCTTAGAGAATTGAGATCAATAAAGAAACTCACATCCCCTGACCTCAAATAATAAAACTGGGTATCTCTCCATTAATATCACATTTAAGAGTGATTAAAGTGTGCTCTGTGACATCAAAATCCAATAAAGATCTCAAAAAGGCAAATGTCAGTAAAGACATAATATGTCTTATGACATGTTTTGCAGTTTTCACTCCAAAACGTATGTTAATGTATTTCTAACGATCAACAGTCTTTTTATTAATGGTTTTTAAAGTTTATCAGTAGATGCAAAATCCGAGAATTGTGTGAGCTTATAATGGTCCATAATTTAATGTAACTCGCGGTGCCAGCAGTCCTGACATGATGTACATCTCAGCTTGGAAACATAAACTGCAGGTTTGATGTAACAACTTTGGAACTGATAAAATAAAAAGAAGACTTACTGTAATCATGTAATTACAAGTATGTAGACAGTGTAAAAATACACAGAAGACGGTCAGCAGTTACTCACCACAGTTTGCGGGGCATCGTCACACTCTATTAAGAAGCTGATCAGGTGCAACCTCTCCCCCTGTCTCTCTGTGTTTCATCCTCTCTCTCCTCTATTATCCCTGTTTGTCCACTTATAATATTCATTCACCCTCTCCGCCACTTCAAGACAAAACCCACAAGCACATGCATGTGTTTGCTCTCTGTCACACACACACAGGCTACACGGACACACAGGTTTAATTATGCAGTTATTAATGAGGTGTTGTGTGTACGGTGGAGGCGGAGGGATCTCTTTGTAGTAACCATGAGCGAAGGAGAGGCAGAGGAACACTGGGGATTAATGACAGAGGAGAGAGAGGAGAGGGGAGAAAGTTGGAGCGAGGGAGGAATAAAAGCACACTGGGAACCGAGGGCAAGCAGGACAAAATAAAATCCCCACACCTGCTGCCCTGCAGCCGCAAACTTTGAAGTCTGACATCCATCTGATGTTTTTGTTCCCTCTGCCCTCCACTTCCCTTTTTCACCTTTCCCTTTTTTGCTCCCCTCTTTGTTTGTGGCTTTATTCTCCTGTATAGTCCGCGTCCAATTTCATTGCAGGAGTTTAGCAGACCAGCTACCAACTACTGAGTCAATAGAGTAAGGTTAACGTCATAAATTAGGAACATGGCAAGCTGTGAGTTTATTAGGACTCAGCATCTGTGCAGCAAGTATGGGGCCGGAGTTATACAGAATAAAGAGTGAGTGATGAATGCAACGGAAAGCAGAGGTGAAATATTTGTCTTTTTTGATCATATTCTGCCTTCCTCCAAGCCCAATTTTCCTTTCTCCCCTCTTATCATGTCTACTAAGTCCAAGGCTTTCTCAACCTGATGCTGCTTTGCTGTGACTCAAATTGGTATCATTTTTATTCTCTTTTCAAGAGCATGGAGATAAATATGATGGTATTTCTTCATAATAAAAACAATTTTAGAAATCCCCTGTGACCCTGTTAGCGCATCAAGCGTCCCCACATGTGATTCCACGACAAGGATGATAAACTCACTTAGGGTTATCCTTTCTATCCTGCAGAGTGTCATCTCTGTTCCTCTCTTTCTTAACTCTACGCTGCATGCGCGCACTGCTACTGCAGCGTCTGGACAGAGCAGCAGCTCAAGCAGGAGTCACGACTCACTCATTCATATTCAGAGCCACTCCAGAGTAGACGGTCTAATGACACCTGGCCAGGGACAGAGGGAAGACACTGGATGTGTGTGTGTGTGTGTGTGTGTGTGTGTGTGTGTGTGTGTGTGTGTGCGTGTGCGTGCAGCTGTTCGCGTGCATGAGAACACCGTAGATAACAGACGAGTCCTATTTTACATGACTCAGACTAACCTAGATTTTTTCTTTATGTCTGAAACAAAGCTGATAACAAACCTTCCTTGTTTAGTGCGTTATCCTTGTGGTCCAGCATTTCAATCCTTTGTCTCTCACATATCCATGTTATAGATTATTAAAAACTTTGACTTTGACCAACGACTTTCACCAAGAGAAACTTCAGTGACCAAGTTCGTCTTTCATGTCAACTATTCTGATAGATGCAAACCTTTTACAGCCTCAAAGTACACCTGAAACTCACACTTAAATGTCATATATTGTCAGTCCTCTTATACTGTAGGAGTCCAAGACAATCACTTGTTTTCAAAAGAGTAAAAACAAACTCAGAATTTATGATGAACTGCTACCAGCTTGGTGCTTTAATTAAATCAGAAAAGGAAAAGAGCAGTATGTTTAACTACACTGCAAAAATCTCCTTTCAGGTCTAAATTAAAACAAGTGACAAAATCTGACAGCACAATAAGACTTTACCTGTTTCTAATGCAAATCATATTGTTTCTGGTATTTTATGAAATCAAGTCTCATTTTCATTGATTCAAGTGCATTGACCTGCCTTATTCATCCTGGTTTCAAGACACAGATACTTTCTGAAAAATTCTCGAAACATGTGGACATTACATCCCAGTGAACTTGCATTTTTGTATTTTATTTTTAGGACTCAAAAATATTAGAAATACTCGAAATGGTTCGGACTCAATTATAGACAGAAAGTAAACTTGAAGTATTTTACTTGAAGTAAAAGATTGTTGCACAATTGACCGACTGAACAACATCCAGAGTGACTGAAACTTTTTTAAGTCAAGGGAACATGTCTCTAAATTCAGTAAATTCTTAAAGAAATTCCATAACAAAGTCAGCAGTGAAGTGCAGTGTTTCAACTGGTGGCACCATTATGGCAAATATGGGCAGCCTGAGCAACGGCACAGGTAGCAGGTGAGAGATGAAGACAGCACACGGGGCAACACAAGATGTTGCGTTACAAGTTCAGAGAGGAAAAGTGTAATTGACTCAAAGGTAAGTGAGACACATTGAGGAGTGGGCTCTGGAGAGAGGGGCTTAGGGTGTAGATACAGACAGAGACAAACACAGAAGCCCTCCACCTGTCATCACTACGGCAACCTCCATTAGCAGGGCTTGACGGTGGTTTGTTTCATCAAAGAGAAGCTCCCCACATGTAACATCCTCAAAGAACACCACACGAAGCTGGTACACAACCGAGCAAATGATATTCACATTCACTCTCCGCTCCCATCCAGAATTCATTTGACCAAGTAGCTGTTATGTATAACTCAAATGATCATTACACTGTGTGATTTTCACTTCAACTTAATGGTTTTCTCATCTTGCACAACCCAGTCACGTAACAAAATCCACATCTGTCAAAACTCCCACCGTTAACTTCTGCTTTCACAGCTCTGAATTATACAGGAAACTCATAATTATCTGTCAGTTCTTGTTTCCAAAACACAGACAGCCAAAGTGAGAGTGAACAGTGGCATCTGTCCAATGACTCAAACATCAACAAAGCAAGGGGTGGGGCAACACAGGGCAGCTATTACACAGTATACTGCGGCTATGAGAGGTCATGTGTTGGTCAAATCTGACCCGTGTTAAAAGCAACATAATGTAAACTATCCTGCAGACACTGTGCATAAACCAGTTCTATGAGATTGTTATGTAATTTCATTAAGTTGAGTTACACTTTCATTCCCTGCGGGACAATCCGTCCACTGCATTTGACCCATCTTTACTATTTTAGAGCAGCGGGCAGCCAAATTACAATGGCCACAGACCACCTCCACCTCTGAGGCTGGTGTGCTGAGGGCAAAAGCAGGAGTATAACAAACGCCTAACATGTAGGACTGTGGGAGAAAACCAGAACAACCAGAGGAAACCCACAGACAGAGAAAGTCCCCAGACAGATCTGAACCCAGTACCTTCTCTCTGTCACGGTGGTAACAAGTTCATCACCACACTGTCTTGCAATGAATCAGTAAGATCTGACAAGGACATTGTCTCATCCTTCAGTTGTAGCCTTGAACAATTTGTCAAAGGTGAAAATTAACTATCCAGAAAATCTATCCAAGAATGAACACAGAATTTATTTTTGGTTTTAGAAGTGTGGAGTTCTTCAACCAGACATAAAAACAGTTTATTTACATATATTTATATTAACTTAGAAGTTAAGAGTTTAAGACTCGAATAAAAATTAATTAAAATATTTAATAATTTTTACCTGTAACTTAAGAAACATCTGATTCTTGAGTAGTGTCTGCAGATCTTCCTGTCAGGCTGCATATAGTCCCAACAAACTTCAACAATCTCAGGGTTAGGGAAGCCTGACGGTTGCCTGAGAGGCAATACTAGGGGCAACAAAACAAGAACTACACGCCTTAAACGATCTGTGTTGCTGCGAGTGCAAGGCAGCGCACAGGATTTTGAACAAATGAGGGGGTCATGTGGAAATGACACTCTTGCTGCTTCATATTCATACAGTAAGCCACATTCACACCTGTGAGCTCCAGTACAAACACAGTCTTTAACTACAGCTGACCATCTCCACTGGAGCAGAGAGGAGTTGAGTGCTTTGCCCAAAGGATCAGCAGAACATGATTTTTAATCACATTCCTGAGAGACACGAAGGCAAAGAGTAAACAGTAAAAAAAAAAAAGACGAGCAATAGTCAAGGTAGCATCAAAACTGTAGAAGAAAGGAATGAATTTAGGTAATTTTCACTTGGACCTTGAGTTGAAAAAGACTTGTTTTGAGTGCAGTGTGAGTGGGAGTGTGTATAGTAGTGAGTGCTGCTCAAGTTAAATGTCGATAGCTCAACAGTGAATCGATTGTTGAGGTTTTAGTCAGAATCAATCAGTGTGATGGAAAATAAGAGGAAATAGGGTCCAGGTTGAAAGCTTTCAAGTTGCTACGATGTGGCCAAAGCCGCAATCTCAGTCTCCATTTGTGAGCTGCTACATGTCAGCGCTTCACAGGAATTTCTCCACAAGCACGTTTACGCAAATTATGGCTTTGCCTGACTAACTAAGATTAGAATATTAACTAGATATTGAGATACATTTGATCATTTTAGAAGCATGAAGATGCCCAAAACCAGGATTTAAAGACGAACTTACCGGGCTCTCAGAGCAGACAAAGTGGACTTGTCAATCCTGGAGAAGAAGCAGGAGAGAAAGGAGAGAATGGCAGACACACACAGAGAGAGAGAGAGAGAGAGAAAGATTATTGATCACATCTCTGATACAAATTGCTTATTTTACAGTGAAGGATATGCACACTGGAAGACATGCAAATCAAGCTGGTGAGGAGTGAGATGTATGACTTCATCGTCACCGTATAATGGGTCCCCTGGGTGCTCTGGCATTTAAAAGAATGGTCTTTAATGTGTGATTGTGACTCCTGTCACATTCCCTTTAATGTGAACGGGTGGCATCTCCTTTGATGTGAAGCCTTTACATACAACTGTAACATGCCATATGCATGTTATACACTATGTCTGGCGTGAATAAGAAGCAGATGTTTTGCTTTTTCTAAGGCGCGTGAAAAGCAGTTTTTCCCCCAACGTATTTTGTGGTAGGTGCAACCAAGCTAACCGGGTCGTGAAGGCCAAAAATAAATGCACTCATTTCCATAAATTAGTTTTGATTCATACGGAGTAGGCAGAGCCTGAGGACAGTTAATGTGTACAGAGCAGATCAGTGTCAGTGTTAAGTCACTGGCAGAGAGCAGAGCACGCTTTATGACAGATGACTTGATTTAACAGGGTCACACCTCTACAAGCCGCTCAGACCGGTTATGAGAGGTCTCAGTGTTTATAAGGGATTGATTCATGCTTCACTACATACTGTTCACACTAAAAACACAGAGAGCCACAGCATGTTATATTAACAACTTTTCAGTGCAGTTGCTATTTACTGCTGATTATAGAGGAGGATCTGTGAGGCACCTGAGGCTTTTGTTTCAGGGAAACTGTACATACAAATTTTTGTGTGTGTGTGTGTGTGTGTGTGTGCATGTTCAGTGCTTGTTTTAGAGCATTCTCACGTGCCTCTCTAAGGAAGATGTTATGACATTAATTCTTTAATCCCATTAATTTAGAGGCTGAACCGTGCAGAACAGTGTTTCATGCAAATACACACACTCATAACAGACACACACACACACACACACACACACAAACACGGCATACAAAGACACAGTGTGCGCTATTTTTACTGCACCATCACCCAACCTGAATGCTTTAAATATAATTTGAATTTTTCCAGGGCTTTTGACTGATATCAACAGTTTAAACTACAACAGCGTCAACAGAGGCAAATAGCACCAAGCAGAGAGCGCTGAGGTTCTGTTATTCTTCATGTTACTAACTAGACTTTCAAATGTCAGGACAAAAGGTTCATATTGAGCTACATTTAGCGAATTAGTTAATGCAGCTGCGGCAACTACTGTAATTTATGCAAAGGTTTGTATAATGCATTACTAAAGGTGAATAAATCAACAGAAATACAGTTAAATAAAACAATAAACATCCCAGTGGATATCTCCCATTTTGTTTGCTGCTATGCCACAGTGAAATTGTCTCAATGGTGTCTGATCTTGCACGACGGCTAATGTTGGCCTTTCATATTGTAATGGAGCTGTAGTCTGTGCCCTCACGGGATTTATCGCTAAGCAGTTGAGAAGATACACCGCCCACCTTATGTCTGAGTCATCAAACAGATCATACTATCATGCGTCAAGCTTTATTCATCCCACATCTCAGAGATGAAGGGAATACTACAGTTGTGTGTGTGTATGTTAATCACATTATGGGGACAAAGTTGTGTCTCCAGATGGGACAGGATTTAACACCAAATCTTAACAGCGATTCACTGCAGACGTGCAACAGGGACCTTTCTTTTCTAATACAAAATGCTTCAGAGATGACCTGGCTAATTCATAATTTGATATATATTTCCATTAATGGCCTGCCTGCTCAAAGTCAGCAGTACTGCATTCACCAATGTACCAGCAGGTGCTCAAACCATCAGAACTAGTCATCCATGCATTTTTATGTGTCTGTCCATGTCCAAAAAGAGAAACATGTTTCACAAAGAGCCTGGATAGGCAGAGAAAATTTTAGTTTTCTTAGAAACTTTAAAGTAGTGGGGCCACATTTTGCCTGTGGGTGGTGCTACCTGAAAGCTCATAAAGTGTCCAAAAGGAAGAAGGCTCGTCCTCTCAGTAGCATTAATAATTTCAAGAGTTCAAGATAATAATATTTTTATATTCCTTCTTCATAAATGACAATACAGGAAAGGTCCAGATGAGACCACAATGTTAGGATGCATCTTCAAAACCAGCTGTTAGGATAACAGCATGCTATGGTTTGTACCTGCACAGAAATTAAGGGAATTCTCCTTTCAGATCACTGATGAAGAGAGATGCGTATTGTCCCTTCACACTGTGTGTGCTTGTCTGCCTTTGCTGCATACAAAGTGTAATAGTCTTAATAGTAATCCACTAGACTTGCCCCGTATTTACTGAACTGATACACAGCAGTGAAGAATCCTACTTAAGAAGTCTTTTAATCTCATATTTAGCCTTCAAGACATTTTAACGAGCTCAGATTCTGCAACTCTTGTGAGATAATTCCACATTTAGAGAGCAGCTTATCTTGTTTGAGCAATTTTTTTACAATGATACTAGGATTCTTGGTAATTCTTGAAAAGAATTCTGGAAATAATCATTGCCACAGTTTTTCTTATAAGACAATTTTATTGTCTAATAAAAAAAATACTTATTAGAAGAGTTCCCTGCGGTGGGACAGTGTTTTCCATAAGGCATTCTTTGATTTGTAGAGGAATTATTATCATCACCTCTTTCATTTTTGCACTTAGGCTATGCGTGATAATTGTTTTTGTCTCCAATCACACAGCATTCAAATGTGTGTGCGTGAGCTGTTGCTGATCTGTCCAGCAATTTAGTATTGCACTTCCATTAAGTTGGGGGACTCACAAGAGACAGATTTAACCGAGATATCCTTTTAGTCCCTAGTAAAGCCCATAGAGTATATTCCCACAATGCAACTCAAGGTTATGCTGTAATCTCCTTCAGAAGAAATTGTGCAGCTGTTTTCACTGTGCGAGTACCCTCATGACGAGTAGACTGGACTTTGTGTGGAAAAGCAGTGTCCCTTTAAGAAATCCTGTTTTTCGGAAAAATCTGTTTTTATCAATGCTACACACAATGGTCCCTAATTAACCCTGTTGCATGTAATGTGCTGCCCTTCAGTCTGTCTGTTTCAGGTTATTTCGGCCTGTCTGGCGGGACGTGCTGCCTCAGCCCAGCTGGGAGGGTTAAGTGCTCTGATGCAGCGCTTCAGTGTCAGAACGACGACCAGCAGGGGAGCCAGCACAAAAACACTCCATCCGAATGTGTCAGCGCATTCAGTGCTAAATGGGCTCCCTGGCAGCTTCTTCAACGCTGCATCATGGGAACTCTTCTCGGCCAATAGAGCCGGGGAACGTGACTGGTAAGAGCCGTGTCCCATAACAGGACAGCACCAACAACAACTGACACAGACAGCAAGCAGAGACAAAGCAGCCTGTTGATTGTGTTCCCTCAGTGAACGGAGACAGCACAGAGTGAAACTGTACATTCACACACACACACACACACACACACACACACACACAGACACACACACACAAGGCCGTCAAACAGAGGACAAAGTGTTAGAGGTGTGACACAGAGGAGCAGCCTCAGCCCTCCACCCATCCTTCCTTTTTAGAAAAAAGTTTACATTTTTGCACCACACACCAGCACACACACATTCCAGCAGCATAATGTGCATCATTTAAACTCACTATTCACTCATAGTCATAACGTGCACAACTATGAGCATGTGCATACATAATACAGACACACACACATGTATATTAGCATCCAATGAAAAGGTCACGTACCATCCAAAGCCTCCAAAAGACACGCTTCTTCTCCTCCTCATCATTTTGTCAGACTGAACTTCTCAGCAGTCTCTCTCGCTCTCAGGCTCTCTCTCCTCTGGGAAATGTATGCTCTGCTGTCAGGCTCTCTCTCTCTCTATACTGTGTAGACTTGCACTTTGTGTCTCACTCTGACCCAATCTCCCTCCCTCTCCCTCCCTCCCTCTCTCTCTC
>NTHP01000133.1:257248-283165 GCA_003416845.1 Oplegnathus fasciatus
ACAAGAAAATCTGTGGGAAACTGGCTTTATAAAGAGAACTCATTAAGACTCACTTGTTTTGCTTCTGCCTACAATGGGGCAATTCTACTTGATTTTGAATGTTTTATAAAAAAAAGTAGTGCATGGTGGATAATTAATATGGAGGACGAATAATTGACGTATAAATATATAAATAAATGTTGAAATAAATACAAAAAATAAATAAACAATTAGGTGTTCATCATTAAAGAAATAAAAACAGAACGTAATACATAGTAATTAAATTCATAATTAAATAAAGATATTTCATGTATTCTTTCATTTCAACAAATCTACCTTTATTTATAGGTGTATACATTTATTTATATTTATTTATGTAAAGTGGTGGAACAAAACTCAGGGGCCGTATTCATAAACCTAGTACTAAGAGTTGCTCCTAGTGATGAAATTCTAAGAAAATTCTTAGAATTGTGACGTTTTCTAAGAATTTCTCCTTAAAATTAACACTAGATCCTGGTAAAGATAAAAGTTATTCACAAAGCATCTTATCCCTTAAGAGAGGTCCTAAGGTGAAGAGCTGTTAGGAACAGGAATGAGGACTTTTAAGAGGCTTAAGAGTTTCTTAAGCAGGGGAAAAAATGGCAGAAAGACAAAGATGTAGGAGAAATATTCTCCAAACGCTGAATGCCAGTGAGTTCATGAAATGCTACAGATTAGATGGTGCAGGGATAATGGATGTGGTCGATCTCACTAGAGATGCACTCACATCTCCCACCCAATGTAATAATGCTATAATGTTATAATAAATTAAAGTGGTCACAACACAAATTTATTTTGACATTTGGCAACCATCCCGTTTGTGTGCTGCAATCTCACCTCTCGCTCATTATCACTAAGAGTGCATTTGTATTTCTTTTTTTGATCGACCAATCACACCTTTTAAAAGAATGCATCATACCTAGCAACGGGGTCAACCACACCTCCTCACTAAGGTAAAAGTTTCTGTCCCTTCCTTGCTTAGAGTTGCTCTGAGAATTTTCCTAAATCACTTCTTAACTCGGACTCCTTGCTAGAAATTCTTAGGCTAAGTTAGGAGGTCTCAGAAAATAAAAAAGACTGAAAAGAAGAAATCAACTAAGGTAATCTTGACCCCCAACAGGATGCAATCTCAAGCCTCCTGGGTGGAAGTCCTGTGTTGTATCCATTCAACCACCATGACACCCTTCACTCATGGACTCATGGAGTCTCTCTTTATATTTCATCACTGACTTCCTGAAGCAGAAAGGCCTGAAGACAAAGTGATTGAGGGAAAGTGGAACTACTGATGAAACACAGCCAGTTCGTACCTGGGTGCAAATAGACACTCCGAAAATAAAATCAACAAATATTAAATGATTATTGTAATCCAATAACATAATTGAAATTGAAATCGGAAATTCTGCATAATGACCACTTTTACATTTGCTACTTTAAGTATGTTTTGATACTAATACTTTTTTTCTGTTACTGAAGTAAAATTTTGAAGGCATGACTTGTAACAGAGTATTTCTATATTGTAGTGTTACTACTCTTATTTAAGTGAAAGATCTAAGTGCTTTTTCCACCACTCTACATAAATAAATAAAAACAAAAATATACGTAGACCTACAGCTATAAATGAAGGTAGATATGATGAAATGTAGGAATACATTAAATGTCTTTATTTATTTCATTATGAATTTGATCACTTGTGTATTTATTACTTTTTGTTTTTATTTATTTTATTGATTCATTGAAATATCTAATTGTTTATTTATTTTTGTATTTACTTCAGGAATTAATTACTATATTTAATTATATATCAGTTTTGTCATTTGTTGTCCCCACCATCTGTAAAACATTCCAAATAGGCTCGGAGAAGTGTACCACTCTGGTTCGTTTTGAAGGCATGACTTTAAAGTTATAATCTCGAAGATTTTCATTTTGTTGTCTACGGTGATAATCAGTAATTGCAGGTGTGTTTTTGGACCTCACTTTAGTTTCAGTTTCAAGTTTCATTGTCTGTAGTCATCTTCTTTTCTTTCTTTGTTTGGCAACCGTTTACTTAAAACACTAGCAGAGACCGGAAAAAACAGCTGCTTCACACACAGGTTCAAGTTCAAGTTCAAGGTCAAGTTTTAATTGTCACATATAATCATACAGGGTATAATCATAGTGAAATGTGTGACCGTCAGCTCCTCCAACTATGCAACAAAAATAAGTCTAAAATAGAATAAGTACAAATAATAGAAATACGCAATGAATAATTATATTAACCATAGCAGCAACTGAATAATAAGGTAAGTAAAAATGGTCCCAGGGCAATCTTAGGCAGTGTCCTCAATCACAATTCTAGTGGCCTGAGGGTAGAAGCGCTTCCTGAGCCTCTCTGTGCCGGCCTGGTGGATCCGGTATCTTCTTCTCAACCACAGATATACCAGGCCAGCACTGAGAGGCTGAAGTTGAAGAGCGAGTCTGTTGTGTTAAAAGCCTTGTTAAAAGCCTAACTGTGTGCCGCTTGTGATTTTTCCAGGTGTAGAGTGCAGAGCTGATAAATTTATAATGAACAAGCTAAATCTGTTATTAAGGAATAAGGAACCCTCCCAGAAGTTTATGCACAGGGCCCTCTGTGTCAAGGAACTGAGGCCTGCTAAAACTCAACAGGAAATCCTCCTAAATTCCAACTTCACAGGTCTCTATTGGTAAGACAATTTACGACAGTCATAAATTGATGGCAAAGCCATCCAATATGAAACCGGGAGATTTCACACTCTGAACTCAAAGGATAAAGGAATCCTCTATGTAATACAGAACTGACTTTAATTGGACTCTACGCTCATTATATGCGATATGTTGAAGGAACAATGTAAAAGGACTACAGAACTCTGTTATAATGTGCTGAAATGCCAAAATCTTGCATGCTCGAAATCAGGGTGCCTGTGTGTCTGATTGACCCCTCTCACCCCTCCTCCTCTGCATTCTTTAGACAGAGATAAAAGTTACGTGAGGAACTAGTAAATGTATTTTAACCATTTCTTTTGCTACAGCTATACAGAGACAGACAAATATACACATATATAGAATATATCTATCTATATATGTGTATATATATGTGTGTGTGTGTGCAGGAGTAGGTTTTTGTGTCATTTGCTACCATAATTGAACTAACAGAACTTCTTACAGAGTCTGACCCCACAGTCCAGCACAGATAAGTACTGTATGTGTGTGTCTGCCTTCAACTGAGAGAGAGTTGGAGTTGACACTTATTTAAATCAAGAGACACTGATGTGTATTAAAAATATTGTATCTTGCTCATTCATGTGCACATATGCATATATATGACGTACGTATGTGGATCAGATGTTGTACAGATTAATGTTTAAACAGAGTTAATGCTGTCTAACGGTTATTACTGCTTATTAATGGAAGTGTTGGTATCCTTCCATATCTGAAGAAGTAACTATGGAAGCATTAAATATGTCATAAGCTTCAGTAATTCTTTAGAAAACAAAATAGGAACAAGGAAAATAACTAAGATGATTAGAAGTAGAGGGAGGGCCGGAGTTTTGCACCGTTGCTAGTTGACCTGATGGAGATGCCTTCACGGGCGACGAAACACCTTCGTCTCTGCAGGTCCACATGCCAAGAGCCGGACTTCCTCCTCCTCCTCCCTTTCCTCCAGAACATTGCCTCCCCTGGCCATTAGTGAAACTCTACTTTTCCTGTGATAATGGGGGTTGATGCTAGGTAGGCCTAGATTATTAAATGAATTTAGTGCTATGAGAATAGGATTTCCCTTTATAATTATTATATCAAAATCAGAACCAAAATTTTATTGCCAAGTAGGTTTTCACAATAAGTAATTCCCTGGTACGTTATCACATAGGCCTGACAATAAAACTAGTCAGTAGGAAATAGATATGTATGAATATAGGAAGTATTCAAAGTATTTCACTGGTACTTCCAAATACTCTCTCATCTGTTGAACAGTGCTTTCAACTGGCCAGTCTTCAAAACTTTATCCATTTAGCGATCTCCTGTGTTTCCATAATTCTAACTATTAAATCTGCTATGTGTTCCGCTACACAGGAAAGTTGCTTCCAACACCCAGCAAGGGCTTTTATCAGTGGGCCATCGGCTCAGTCATCATTGTGTTGCATCATTTGGCGATAGATAGCGACTTACCAGACATTTATTTAAATGAAAATGTTCAAGGTTATATCTTTAACTTGTATTTCTACGTTGTGGTATTGCTACTCTTACTTGAGTAAAAGATTTTTTCTTTGAGTAGAAGTTTTTTTCCCACCGCTTTAAATAAAAAAAATCATAACTATAAATAAAGATAGATTTGTTGAAATGTAGGAATACACTAAATATCTTTATTTAGTTAATTATGGATTTAATTACTATGTATTACTTTGTGTTTTTATTTCTTTTACTGAAGGATACATAATTTGTTATTTATTCTCGGGGGGCGCTTCCTGTAAGCGACATAGGCAGCTGCCTAGGGCGCCACCCAAAAGGGGGCGCTAAAATTGAGCCCAGAAAAAACAATTTTTTTCTTTTTTTAAAACATTTTTACTTAAAAAACATGCTAGAGCTGATATTTGTGTTGATATCTTCTTTTAAAAGATATTTTTTGGGCATTTTGACAGAGTGAGAGGGATGAGACAGACAGGAAATGTAGGAAGGGCATGACATGCAACAAAGGTTGCTGGCTGTCAAACCAGTGACTTTGTGATTATAAGGCATGTGCTGTAACCATTCAACTACCATGGTGCTCCTTTGCATTGATTTCTTGTTAGCTTTTGTTCTTGTTTGTAATAAATAAACGTGCAGTACTTTTACTGTGGAACTATTAAGAAGTTTTGATAGTAATGTCTGAAATTATATATATATTTTTTTGGGGGGGGGTACCTAGGGCACCAAATGTGATAGGTCCGGCCCTGTTTATTCTTGTATTTACTTCAGCATTTATTTATATATTTCTTTATCCATCAATTTTGTCAGTTTTCGTCCTCCATATATTTCATGTATCATGCGCTGTTTTTTCTATAAAACATTGAAAATAGACTAGTAGAATTGTTCCACTCTCGTTCCAGCAATTCTCAGGAGAGGCAAAAGGAGTGAGTCATGGGTCATGTTTATAAAGCCAGTTTCCTGGTTGGCTATGTGCACTGGTTTAGCTCAGTGGTTACTTCGAACAACAATTCTCCTGTAGAATACGCTGCTCTCCATCCCCTCACCGGGATCGAACCACGGGTGCTGTCCAGTGCATTTTCTCCCTCTGACTCCAAACTGCCCCACAATAAGTGACTTTTACAATAATGTCTTCTAGAAGAGGATCAAAACGCTGTAGCAGCTCTGTAAAGTTGTTTCTCCACAGCAGCGTCCCATTAGGACCGTCAGCGCAGACAGCAGCAGCCTTCATAAGCTCTGTTTCCTGCTGTTACAAGCGCGCTGGTTTAGCTCAGTGGTTACTTCGAGATCAATTCTACTGCAGAATTCACCCCTCTCTATCCCGTCACCGGGATCGAACCACGGGCGCTGTCCAGCGTTTTCTCTCCCTCTGATCTGACCTGCTGTCTTTTATTCTGTTAAATACTCTCATAAGCACCATATTTACATTGAGTAAAGCTGCCTCAGTTTGGTAAATAAAACAGTAAACACTTATTTCCGCAAGTCAGTGCCTCAGAGTAGCTCTGATGGAACATCGGGCGCATACAGATGTTGTTGCTGTTAATTTTATTGTATCCTGTCTGAGGTTGTATTTAAGTCATGTACCTAGAAATGTTGTCAATATTACTGTGAATATTGAGAAGAATTTGCGACATTAATTCCGTGAAACTGCAGCTGATACTCGCCTCAACAGTGAACTCTGTCGGCTGTCACGCAGCCTGTCTTAACTTTACCTGCGTCAAGCCAGCAAGATTGAGGTTTTCCGGTTGTAACTTTTGTAACAAAATAACATATTTCGACATTTGGTATATGATATATATACATATATATATAAATATATACCTTTAGTTGCGCAATATTTTTAAGTAACAATGTTTCATGATATTGTCAGGTTGTCTGCGCAACGTGCTTTTTATTGAACATATTCCATAATGAAAATTATGGAATAATAATAATAATAATGTGTTAAGGGCAGCACACAAGGTAGTGCATGGTGCTATTTTACAGATCTACCAAAAATATTAATAGGGTATTAAAAAGCAAAGATAATACATAGCATTGCAACAGAGCGTATGACCTATTTTATATATTTAGAGAGAGTTTTTAGGGAAACCGATTTTAATTGTTGTTCAGAGACACAATAGTTCCTCAATGTCCCATCTCCACCGAAAATGTGTCAGTATTACACAGACCGTGGGTCAGACATTACTACTGTTTTGTTGAGTAAAATGTATATACAAGAGTTATCAACTGATCTGGAACCGGGTGAATTAATTTCCTGTCGCGCATGCGTACAGCCGACACCGACGCTGCTCTGTTGACAAATATCGGGGGAGGGACCACTGCGGCGTAAGTAGATCTTTGTTCAGACTGGATTATATATTCAACATGATTTGGCACTGTGTGTTTATGTTAGCCCTTTAAATATAATGTACACGGTATTTACGTGCTACAGCAGACACGGCCCCCACAAAGCTAGCGGAAAGGAAAGTGCTTTGTTAAACATCTGTAAAAACCGCTGGGGCCGAGTGTAGCAGAAAGGTAGGATCCGTGTCGAGCTAGCCACAATGAAGCACATAATTTCCGGTGGGAATCCCCAAAGTAAAATACGTGTTTACGTACCTATTGACATTCATCTGAGCGAAAGAGCTTAAAAGTTAAAATACAGACCGCATGTTGGAAGTATTTTGAAGTAAATGAAAAGTTGCTTCCAGTATACCGCTTTTCATCGCACATACGAACGGCCACGCATGTTTTAGTTGGCACGCTCTAATTTCATGCTACAATTTTGAAGGCAAAGACGGCCAGTTTCCGGTATCACCCGTGGTAACGTTCGCTGTGACTCAGCTCGCACAGCCTCACAGCTAGCTTCCAACAACGCTTTTCTAACAGCGTTTCATGTTTAGGTGAATCTTCTGCTTTGGGGTCCCTGTCGTTTAAAGTCACATCGACAGTCAGTATTCTGTCGTTTGGAGCAAAGTTTCTTCCGCCTCTTTGTCAAACTTATGAACTTGTTTCGCAGCCTGGCTGTGGGAGCGAGTGAAGGCGGTCTCCTCGTCCAAGACTGTCGGCAGAAATGAAGAGGTGAGTGGGACGGTAACACGCGCCATTGTCACCCAATAACAACAGAAATACGTTGATAGACTGGGATACCAGCCTGCTGACTAGCTAGTAGTGCATTAATTAATAAGCTAATTTAGCCACAACTTGACTCCTCTCTTGTGTTTCCATGTGTGCAGCCAACAGAAAAGCCCTGAACCAGATGGGAGTGTTACCGTCAACGAGGAAGGTAAAAAAACAAACTCAAACCTGTTACTGTTATTTATTAAATGGATGTCACTATCTTAACCATGCTGTGAGAAGGTATTTTATGTTATTAAAATATATCAAGGGAATGTTATGATGTTTGTATGTGCTTTAATCAGACCAGTTTCAGGCACTGCACTTTGAACGTTTAAAACTCATTAATTGGTGAATGTTCAGGCACGGAAAGCCACTATGAGTACCTGTACATTTTCACCATGACAACATACTGTGTATGTGCCTACTGTTTATCATTTCCTTGCTCTCTTTTCAGTTCCTACCCTGTAAGAGCACACATGGTTGTGGGACTATAGCTGAAGCACTAATAATATGGTTTTAAGTTGTTGCTCTTTCTGTGAGCTATTTCTGACAGCTATAGAGACGACATTTTACGTGGCTTTGTGCTCCTTCAGGGTCCGTAGCCACGGCTGAGGACCCAGCAGCTATCGCCACCATTCAGTCAGCTGCCACCTTCACTGACCAACCCATCAAATATCTCTTCAAGACAGAAGGAGCAGGCGGGCAGGTAGGGAGGAGGATTGACAATAACAAATAACACCTGTGAGGACTGACTGTTATTTCCACCAAGAAGCACATGAGCTGACATATTCACTGTGATATATTACACATAACCACAAATACACTCATGTAAGTCTGCAGGGGGAAGCTGTCAGGGATAATGTTTCTGGAGATACTACAGAGAGACAGCAATCAGACAGACCTCAGCATGACAACAGAATGAAGATAGATTTTGGATTAATATTGTAGATACAGACCTGGAAAGTACGGATGAAGCACACTGGAGTGAATTTTAATGAAAAATGTTCCAACTAGTTAGGTAGAAGCAAATTAAGTGGTTTCCCAAATGGCACTACAGACAGCCGCTCCTGAATCCACAGGATCTTTACCTCGGGGGTCCCACCCCACCCCTTAAAAAAACAAACAAGCAAAATGATTGGCCAGTCATTACAAGGCCCACCCTCAGGCTGTCCTTTGTTGATCAGGTTCTGACTTCTGATACTCTCACAGCATCAGAATCTGTCATTTGTGAGCAGAAAATATCATTCGAGACAATAGATTGAGTTTGAGTTGGTGCTAAAAAGCAAAAAATACATTGCAGGTTTTCATTGTCATTGCGTCCATGCAAACTGATTTTATCAAGTGCATATCCTGTCTGTGACTTCACATGTCTTGATAATTGTGCCAGTCACATTACCTCCTGGTCTCAGTACTCATGACCCACTTCACTTAATGGAGACCTAAAAGTAGAAGTTAGATTTAGATTCTGTATCTGCATGCTCTACGGTTGTGTATATGTCATCTCAGCGATAATGAAATATTGACCACTCGGTTTAATGTGTTGTGTCCCAGGTGACCTACAGAGTCATCCAGGTGTCAGATGGCCAGTTGGAAGGTCAGACAGATGGAGCTGCAGCGGTCAGCCTGGTCACTGGTTTCCCTGCAACCACTCAGACCGTCACACAGGTGAGAACCACACTGACCAACTGTGAGAGCATGAATGATCTCTATGAAAGACAAAACTACTAACCTTTTACAGTCACCTTTCAATGTGTTTGATACAAAAGTTGATTGAATTGAAGTGGTGTATTACTTCAAAACAGGTGTTTAGTAGAGTAGAAAAATCCACCCAAAACAATGAAGCACTGTAACTGCACTTCTAGGTCCATTTCGTAACGATGTCCCGAGCCGATCCTAATATCGGGGCTGATCCGGCATATTTTAATGTATCGGTATTGGCCAAAATAAAGCCTCTTCAAAATCCAATACTTTCTTTACTGTAAAAATGCATGTTCAAATGTTCATTCATATCATGTCAATAATTTAACTTATAAACATTTTTCTGGTTAAACACTCTGCCGGTGGTTTTGCCTGGATATTGTTGTATTTAATGATGGTTACTTACACTGTCTGTCTGTCCACAGCAGTAACTGCCTTGACAGAAGCTGGTGGATTTCAAAATTCCTCATAGATTTGATCTCTCGTGTCTTTTGTACCTGTTGAACAGTGCAACACAAGACTAACGGTGGAGTTAATGTCTCTTTGATGTTAGGCTGTGTTCTCCCAGTCTGAGGGGTTGGAGGGAGATGGCAGCGCAGAGACACAGTACACCTACTACCCCGCCACCATTGCAGATGCCACCACTGGCACGATGGTGACCACAGTGCAGGCCTCTGACACACTGCTGGGCCAGACCACACCCACAGGTAATTACTGGTCATATACTGTGTATGGCCCTGCACATAGCTATGACAAAGCATATGCTAAAGCTTAGGCATTTTCCTTTGACACTGGCTTCATAAAATCTAAATCTAAATGAACGAAATGCAACCATTAACCAAAAGCAAATTGTAAACTTATTTTGGAGGAGAAATAGGAGTCTTTGGGTTTTTTTTATTTTTTTATTGCCCATAATTTAAAGGCTTTACAGTGCATGCATTCTATAAGTTGATCATTATAAAATGATGTATGACTACTTATACTTGCAGCTGACAGTAAGCTTTTGTTTTACAGGGCAGCTTTATGTGATGATGTCACCCCAGGAAGTTTTGACGGGTTCCAATCAAAGGACAATCGCACCCCGCACTCAGCCGTACATAGCGTAATTACATCATAATTTAACAGAATTACGGCAATGTGGCATCTAATTAGAAGTGATCAATTTCAGCTAAATGTAGAAAATCTTCTACATAGAGCTAGTCGAGCTAACTTAATATCTTTGTTCTAATCTGGTTTCTAGCAAGCAAGAGGCTCCTCGGGCTTCCAGAGATGAGAAACGGCGAGCCCAGCACAATGAAGGTTGGTGCTCACATTCAATGTAAATATCTGAATGATAGAGTAAAGTCTGAAATTCAAATGCTGTTCCAACAGTTGAGCGCCGGCGCAGGGACAAGATCAACAACTGGATTGTGCAGCTGTCAAAGACCATCCCAGACTGTAACATCGACTACACCAAGACAGGACAGGTGAGTTCAGCTCAGGCTGTCTGGGGGGGGCAGGGGGTGAAAAAATGGAAAGGACACCAGCACGCAGAAAGCCGTCATGCGTTTATGGTGAAACAGTACAAAACCCTGGTTAAGATTAAAATTGTTTTATTATGCAAGTCAGATTTAAAGTATAACTACTACACTTCTGTAATACAAACACACAGGAAACTATTAACTATTTAACCATTTAGAGGCACGTATAGGCCAACTAATTTTCTAGCGTGTAGGACAGCCTATATGGCACTGCATCGCATTTTCTCCACTGGAAGGGCACCTGAAAAGGCACTTTATCATGTTTTCTTGCACATTGGGTCACCGTAAAGGGCACTTTTTCATGTTTTGTCTACCAAAAGGGCATCCAAGAGGGCACTTCTGCGAAATTTTTTCGAACACGGGAGCACCAGGGGGCGCGTATTCCCAAAAGGACAAACTTCACATGGTTAAATTAGAAAGGATTGAGAAAGAAAAACTGAGGCAATTTCAGAATTTCCAAGTTCTCTTTTGTTTTGTCTCAGAGTAAAGGAGGAATCTTGTCCAAAGCCTGCGAGTACATCAAGGAACTCCGACAGAGCAACCTGAAGCTGGGGGAAGATATCGGCACTCTTGATCGTCTCCGGATTGACAACCAGCTACTTCGACAGGAGGTATGTCTGCGTGTGTGTGCCAGTATTTTGGGACGAAAGCTGTTAAGCGTCATCACTTTTTTCCACTGAACAAGATTTGATATGTTGGCCATTAAAATCATTCTCATTCGAGTAGAAAGAAACGGCAGCGATGTAGTGTTTTCCTCCAAATTTTTTCCGTGAAACGGCACTTAACACTACGTATAGACTAATCTGATTTATGTGTTCTGCTGTATGGCCACTGCCATTACTGTGGTGGCATAACTGAACTGAACAAAGTACATTGACAATGGAAATGAGGATGTTTTTGGTCAGTGATTGCCCTCTATGACAGATAGATAGTCTTTGTGAAGCTGTTTCTCCTCAAAACACTTATGTGAAATTGGTTATGACCCAGGCCATGGAAAAAAAAAGGTTTTCTCCACAGTCTAGATGTGAAACTGCTGTGTACTGGGATTAATTTCTAGTTTATGATTTATAAATCAACAAACACTAAATACATGGTTTCTTGCATTATAATCAATAGTTTGGTCTATAAATCATCATAAAACTGTGAAAAATGCCCATCACAATTTCCGAGAATCCAAGGTGATGTCATCAGATATCTTGTTTTGTCCAATCAACAGTCTACAACCCAAAGAGAGTTAGTTTACTATAATGTAAGACGAGGCAAGGCAGCAAATCCTCACATTTGAGAAGTTGGAACCATCAGATGTTTGGCATTTTTGCTTGGAAGCTTAAAAATGATTAATCGCTTATTGAAATTGTTGCCAATAAAGTTGCTTTCGATTGATTAATTGACTAATTGTTGCAGCTGTAATTGATTTCATGAAGTTTATTTTTTAGAGCAGGTGATACAACATCTAGCCATCTGTTACAATTTGTCGTTTTTAGATCATGAACTTTATTTAAATGGCATTCGATATAAATATTTTCAACATGTCACAAATTCTACTGCACGTCCGAGACATATTTCTGGAGAAAACAAGTTAAAAGCTAAATTCTTTACATACATTACAGTGCTATTGCGCTGGTTTACCAGCAGGATGTCACTGCAGTGGTGTTTATAGTATGTTTGTAATGTTGTAATTGTTTATTTCCTACCTTTTTAACCCAGATTAGTCTTTTGAAAGTGAGGATATCACTTATAAAGCACATAGATATTAGCTACATTCTAATAAATGACCAATTATTAGCCCCATGTAGCGATCTACACCTCCTATTTCCACAGTTAGACATGACTTAGTGAGCCATGGTCATTGCATTCCTGATAGAAAGTCACAAGTCAGCTGATGAGTCATTATTACCTCATTACTACTGTGTCATCTGTGTTGCTGTTGCTCAGGTGGAAGACTGGAAGTCCAAGAATCAGATCCTGAGGAACCTGCTTCGACAGCATGGCATTGTGGGATCATCCAGCACAGATCCCCAGTGAGAAGCCTGTTGCCAACGGGTATTTGAAGACAACCGCGTATGGGCCAAAAGAGTACTTGAAATGCTTTGAGATACTTTATTTGTGATCGAATGTGCATGAACAAGGGGGAAATAATTGAATATTGTCATAAATATTCAAATCCAGCTTCTTTGCTAAATGACACCCTTGAATATTATCTTTGAAGCTTTTTACAAAATGTAAATCCTTTGCCTGGTGAATACAGCCCAATCATAATATGATGATGCATCTGAAAAGAGAGGAACATTTTAACATCAACTTGAGTTTCAGAAGTCAGATCAGTTTAACAAAGCCCTCATTGAATGCCTTCCCCCACAAACATTATGATTGTTCATTGACCTCCAGTACAGTAAGCTCTAAAACATGACCAACTACTCATGTCAGTTTCTTTTTCTTAACCTCTGCAGTACTCTGCTTCTCCGTATCAAATGCACTCATGTTACTGTCTCAGAAAAACATTGTATTCATGCTTTAACTTGTTTTCATCTTTCATCAATATCACTTTGACCAGTTGATACCAAGTTTGTCATCCAGCCTATAGTTCAGCTCTTTTGCTTTGTATTTTTGTATGTTTCATGAAACCTCACTGGGGACAATAATTGCATTGCAACAATGTAACTAACTAAATAAACAGGGGTTGTTAAGCATTGCATTGTAGGTAGGCTATGTATGTCTTTATAATAAAAAACTCAAACATTATACTGTATGTTATAAACCACGTTCAGTTGTGTTTATTAAAGTTGATAAATTGGTTAAAAGATGTAGAACAGATTTGTTTTATTGCATCTTAGTCAAGAGTATACATTGTGTGTACCCACACTGGATACATGAAGATGAACTACTATACGTAGTGAGCGTGTCTTTTATTTTGAAGGTTCTTTGCGGAAGTACACCACTTCATTGACGCTGGGAGAATTAAGCTCTCACAGACACCGTAGATATTTCTCAACCCCTGCACTCTGCTTTTATTGATTTAAAGAAAGGTTAGGACAAACTGAAGTTTCACCAATGATCTGTATACTGCTGGTAGCCGGCCACGGCACCGTCTTAGAGACACAAATTAAGGTAAGTAGCTGAAATGTTGCAGCAGAAAGGGGATAACGACACAGCAGTGCAAAGTTCGCATTAGTTGTGAAGCGGTCACAGCAGACCCCACAGTACGCCGGACTGTCTTCAAGAACCTGGCACTTGAGCACTGTGTTACTTGCGGTACTGCTACATGTATACGTGTTAGCCCACCTAGCACATTTACGGAATCGTGAGGATGTACTGCTGCACTCGGCTTACATCGGACCCATCAACCATACCGTAGTTTTCGTACAGTTACACGTTTATCATTAGCTCACACTGGTTTTCACTGCCCTCTAGCGAGCATTGAGCAGTTGCGGTTTTGTGAAAATGAATGCGGTTTGTATAGAACTGTTATGGCTCGTATATGCCGAAGTATTGAAGGTAATGTAATGGTTGACATGACAGTTTTCAGCACGTCTAACCGGAAACGTTACGTGCCTTTACCAAGAAAGAGAGACAGCACTAAGGAGCTAGCTCATTTCATTAGGTCTGGTATGACGTCTCCGAAGAAGGGGACGTGGTGTGTCCAGGAACACCTGAGAGTCCGACAACAATCCTGAGTTTGAATTGAATGTTATATGATGTCGCCATTGCAACATCTAAGCCTGTAAGTATTCTACATATAGGAGATTTCACGTCAAGTATTAATCAAGATTTGTAATAGATTAGGATGGACATAGATATTATACAGTAAATCACCTAAAAACTGAGTGTGGAGGTCTGTTGTGGACCTTGGGAACACCTATACTATATATACAGACAAGTAAGTGAGCCTCAGAATTTCTGTCACAGTATTACCTACATTGTTGGTATATAGCAAAAAAGCTGTGAGGCCTGAAGCCAGAATCATGTTGTAGAACAGCATGTTTAGGATTGTTGCATATACTGATTTGGTTTGTTAGCATGGTGATTTGTAACCTGTATTTGAGTCCAGCTGTTTTCTCCTCCTCCTCTCCTCTCCTCTCCTCTCCCAGAATGATGACACAGGCCTATACAGCCACTTGACTGGGATACCAAAGGCCTTACTTCCTGGCACTGGAGGGAGGAAGATCCTTGACTTTTGGTGGGAGACGGTCAACATGTGCGTAACAGTGGCCCCCACCAGGAACAGGCCTAATTTGAGTCTTCTTTTTTTAACTTCCTCTGACTGCATCTCTGATTTCTCTCCAGGCGGCAGTTGTTCACAGAAGTGTATCTGGTCACTAACGCAGACAAGTGAGTTGTAACTGCTGACTCAGTTGGTGTTGATTCCACCATCCTGTTACAGTTTGTTGTTAAAGTGGCTTTTGTTCTGCTCCTGCTCTATTCTCCTTCTTTTCCACTGACCAGGTATAAGCACTACGAGCGCTGGGCCACAGCTAATGACTTCCCGGTGGAAAACGTGATAAATGACGGCAGCACTACATTGGAGGACCGTCTCGGGGCCGTGGCCGACCTGCAGCTGGCCATACGCAGCCGCAAGCTGCAGGACGACATCATGGTGGTACGATAAACCTGTCTGTTGTTAATACTGGAGGATGTCCATCCACACAACTCAATTACATGTCATTGTGTTGTGTGTTCATTCTGTTAGAGCTTAATGAATGTCTCATATAATGAAGATTTTCCTTTTGTGTAAGCAGATTGCAGGAGACATGCTGTGTGCAGACCAGAACTTTGACATTGCTCAAGTTATCCGCTTCTTCAGGTCAAAGGTGAGATTTACTACAAAACAAATGTGCGCCAGGACCTCGTGCTTATAGTATATTCACATACACATAATTATTTTAGTGGACATAAACCCATATAATCAAATGTGTGCAAAGGATATTTATCACAAAAATGTCCTCTACCGCCTGTGATAATAGCAGCAGACTGCAGCAGAGCTGTGCTTCCCTGTGAATAAATGAGTTATAGGGAGGTCAGAAGACCGACTGGTCTTCATCCATCAAACATGTAAAAAGCCTCTGCACAGAAGTATAATTAAGTCAAGGCCTGGCCAAACACAAGGAATCTGAAAGTATCCGAAATGAAAAATACTTGTTGCACACAAAAGGTCGAATAAATCTCGCCCATCCTTTTGTGTCTGTGCTGCAGCCTGGAGAGCTGATCATATACTACGAGCTGGAGGAAAGTGAGAAAAGCAGCTCCAGGGGCATTGTGGAGGTCTGCCCTGACACCCACAGGTGAGACGTTTTTTCCCTCAGTCCCACAGTGCACACTGTCAGAAATAATGCGCTAAATTTGTACCTTTACATGTACAACAGCTTGTCACTGGGGCAGTACCCTCCTAAGGTACAGCAGTTATACCCTTGACTTTGGGTACTTATTTGTACCCTTAGGCATGAACAAACTCACTTTCTCCTGATTTGTTTGTCTGAAAAAATACCATTGTATTGCCAGAATGTTGCTCATGAAAAACAGGTCCAATATTTAATTCAGTGTGAATCAGTCATATATCTGTAGTCAGGATTCAGCACCTTCCACTTTTTTTATTTCTTTTATTTCAAGGCTACTCAACCATAGCCTACAAGTTAAAATCTACCTTAAACAAACAAGGAAACAGTAATACCTTCAAATCTAAAAGTAAAATGAATATTTTACCTAACTTTTCTTGGTATTTGGCCTAACACACACTGTCTCCTGATATTGTACCTGAACATTTAGAAGAAATGGTACATATATGTACCTTTCACTGCTTACATATATGAACTTTTTTGCCCTCAAATAGGTTCATATAGTCACCCTGAGGTCCAATAATTAGCCCTAGGGGGTACATCGGTGGAGATTGTACCTTGGGACACAGAAACTGTACCCCTATTTCTGAGAGTGCACAACATGCTGTAACAGCAGCACTGAGACGTACTTTTGTGCGTGGCGTTTAAGAACATTGACATACATCTCATACATGTGACTATGTTGCAGATCAGATGTTAATCTATCGTAGTTTTATGACTCAGGATAACGCGCTTCTTGGAGAAACCGCAGGGAGGGCTGACGGATTCCCGGCTGGCCAGCGTGGTGTTTTACTGCATCCAGAGAGACACGTTGTCCTACCTGTCTGACTTCCTCAGCCTGCAGCCTCAAGCCACAGACAGGAGCTTTGGACGATTCTGGGTATGTAAGTGCTAATCCAGTAAGTGTTACTTATTTTATTATTGTTATGTTATTGTTACATCATGCAAGATGGAACTACACCCATTACTCCTCAAAGTCATTTCACCATAAGCTTTGAATTTTCCTGTTCAAACTAAATCAACTACTGATACTGATACGAGATCTGCTGTATAACTTCTTAGACTGTTATTAGACAAACTATTGTGTTCAGTGGGGAAGACTGAATCTAATGGCTGCCCTCATGTGATTTCATTTTAATCTGTACATGAAGTTTGTGGCAATTCATGCTTTGACTTTGCTTTTCATATGATGATAAAACTCTAAGATAAAAAAAACTCACTTAGATTATACGTAGTCGTACTTTACCAAACCCAAATGACATCAGTTCATCATCATGAAATGAATAAAGTAATAACCAGTCACTTTCATGGCTCCTTTCTCTATAGGAGTGGCTCATCAATGAGAAGCAGCTCGATGTGTTCGGGATGAAGCTTCCTACTGGCTTCCAGCTTATTGGACAAGTGGTTTGTATCCTTAAATCAGTTCATCAGCCATGTTTTTTCACACAGCATTGCCTTCTGCAAATTCGTAGATTAGAAGGGACAAAGCCAGAGATGAAGGCCTGAAAATTACCATTATTAATTTTACACTTTGGTTGCTTTGTTTACACAGGAAAATCATGATGTTCATTCTTAACTTAGACCTTAAAAGAGTACTCCGATCGATTAAGCATCACGCTCACTGTCGGACTCATGATGGACAGTTAAAAAAAAGGATCAATATCGATGCAGCAGAACCAGAGATACCGTCTGCATTATTCTGTGCCTTCTTCCTCTTTGTCAAACCTGGCGCCTACATTACCCACAATGCAACTCAACCACTGACAGTTCAGTCAGAGATTCGTGTGTGTTATGCTAGTAGTGGCTATTGAAAAGATGAGGAGCAGGCTACAGAGGTCTGTAAGCTCACTTCTCTTTAACTCCACATCCCCAGATTCCTGTTATTTTCAAACTTGTAGTCTTCAGTACTGAACATCCAAGAAACCCTGAGGATAATTTGCAACATGTTGTCATGTTAATAGTTGTTGCTGAATAAAAATAATTTTACCCGTACGAAGAATCTTTCAGACTAAAGTCTACACTAGGTGAATCTGAGTACTTGTTATTGGTCATGGTGCCAAGTGGATAAGATTATAAGCATTTACATGGAGAGAAAGTTTCCTATTGCAGTTTTTCTCAACTGCTTAAGCACATTTTCTGAAACACTGTTCTGAAAACATCGAGAGCAATCACCACGCCATTTTATACTGAGCAGCACAACACTTCATTTGTCTTGCAGAAGTTCAGTCTCTCACTCAAAACATCAAAGCTCCCGTGTGAGACGTGAATAACTTGAACCTAACCTGAACAGTGAGTGGATTTGATTTTTTACATGTTCCTCTAATAACCTGCTTCCTGTTGACATCTCAGGGCCTGTCAGACTACACCAAGTGGCTCACCCACTACTCCACCAAGCAAGAAGACAATCCTGCTAAACCAATCACATGCCGATCATATGCCAGGTAAGAAAAAAACAAAATGAATTACTCTCACTCCACTTGGTTTGAGTGTAGCTCTGATTACTGTGGTTTTTTCCAGCTTGCAAATAAAAGCCTCTTTCTCCTTCCTAACTCACTTGAATGTTAAAACACAGCCGGACAGACACACACACTGTACGAAATCATTTCCAAATATGTGATGACTCACAGGGTCGGATTAATGGGGAATCCCTCAGACGGCTTCAACGGGAAAACCATCGCTATGTCCATCTCGAACTTCTGGGCCGAGGTCACTCTGGTGGAGAGCCAGACTTTGGTAACACACACACACACACACTCATAAGCTGAAACACTTTCATCAGGGACATATTGTGCAGAAGTCATGTGAATTTCTGTGACTTTGTAGGTTTTAGTCCCTCACCCACTCAATGACCCCACAGAGTTTGGGAGCCTGCAAGATCTGTTCTGTATCAGCAGGAAAGAAGGGTGAGTACACAATGAGCTAGAATACATCATAGGCTGTGATGGTCTTGTTCAGGTTCTTAAAAACATTTCTGTTAATCATCCACTGTAGCTACCTGGGAGGTCTGCGGCTGCTGCAGGCTACGTGTAAGAAGTTCTACCAGTTCTGCTCCAAACAAGGGTGAGATAAGTAACTGAGATAACACAAGATGGAGATATTAATCATTGACACTGTAATTATGTTATATGTCATTACAAGAGATTGTGTGTCTTTTTTCAGCTGTAGTGCTGTACAGAATCAACTCGTGTCTTAGATAAAAATCTCTAATTAGATTCACATGGAGCAAATGTGAGCATTAGCATGTCCTCTTCACCTCCAACTGTTTTATTTATTTTTATTTATTTATCACCATGGATACTGCGATAACATTCCCCAACATCCAGATTATCTGTTGCGATTGAAAATAGTTAATAAATGACCCGTTGTGAAAGAAGTATTACATGCGCTTGTGAAAAAAATGTGTTAGTGCAGTAAGAATATTTCATCTTGTTTTTATGAGTTGAACCTCTCCCAAGAATTTTCTCCATGTTAAAGAAACAGTTCAACATTTTGAGAAATACGGTTATTCATTTTTTTGCCAAGAGTTAGATGAGAAGGTCGAAACCACTCTCTTATCTGTATGCTAAATATTAAGCAAGAGGTTAGCTTAGTTTAGCATAAAGACTTAAAGCAGCAAGTCGCTGCTCTGGGCCAAGAAATAATCTGGCACATAATCCCATGGAAAACCACAACTTGTTGTTTTTACACTCACATTTTTGTATGGATCAAACAATAAAGATATAACTTGTTAATTAGTGAGCTTTAACACTGTGGGTTCCTCCCCTCAGACGAAATCAAGACAACTGCCTATATTTGTTTACATTTTGGCAAATTGCCACCATTAAAAGCATTAGCTATTAGCAGTTCTTTGTAATGGATGTAAAAACAGCTGTCAGTGGATTACTTTGATACTGATTAATAGATTCTTAGGCAAGTTCTGCAGTTATAAGTTTTTTCTATATCTGCATTTATTCTCAGTGGACATGCGCGTATCATGTCTGTGTTTTCAGATTTAACTGAGTTATGACTCAGTGCGATATTTTACACAAATTGCTGCAGACCGTGTTGATAAGAGGGTCAAATCAGCAGCACAAACTACAATAACTAACTGCCCGTTGTTTTTGGAACAACAGCACACACCTGTCCTTTTCACCTCTCAGTATATTTGCTTCACATCTCTCGGTCTACTCCCCCCCTTCAACCGTCCTGTACCCCCTGGGGAGGCGCGTCTCACAGTTTGAAGACCTCTGCATTAAAGTGGCTATAATCACTAGAGCTAAAAGAGAATTAATACTGGACTTACATTCACCAGGTGGCCAGAGACTCGACGCTGCATCAGTGATCATGTTGTTTTGTAACTGCTGGATGTGTAAATAAGTAATGTTTGCTAACAGGTTCAACATATCAACTTAAAAGGTGATGATATGTCAATGTTGTGATCACAACTTGTTTCCGCTGCTCCCAATTGGCCAAAAAAAACAGTTACTGCAGGTTTAGAACAGGAAAGAATAAGGTTGGTTTCTGCTTTAGAATTAAGAAAAATGAAACTTGATTTTAGAAAATACAAATTGATTTGCATTCAAAATAGGTTGGAGTATTCTTACTGCACTTTTGGATTTTTCCCTTGTTTAGAGAAAATAAGGTTTGAGGACAATTATAGACAAAAAATACCTGATAAGAAGGGGATTTTCTGCAGTAAATAAATACATCATATTTTAGAAGGTGTGTTTTGTATGAAAAATCATGATTTCCCCTCTGAAATCTAGTGAAGTAGAAGTATAAAGTAGCATAAAATGGACACACTGAAGTAAAGTACAAGTACCTCAAAGTCGTTCTCAAGTACAGTAGTTGAGTAAATGTACTTTCCACTAGCAATAACAATACATGAAGCAAAAGCTTCAAATCACTGCATAAGACATTTTCATTTTGGTTTATATTTTGTATTTGTTAAGGACAGTCACCGTTAAGGACAGTCACTGTTAAGGACAGTCATGTTCGCTACTGATGTTCGTTCGATGTCTGCTGTGTGTTTTTTTTACTGCAGTATTGCTTTGACAAAGCAGAACTTCACACTGAAGTACGACACCAACATTCCTCGGCAAGTGGTGAGGATCCATTCAAATACTTGTTTCTAAGAAATAAAGCCCGACAATTCTCAACACACAGTATAAAATGTGAAAATGTTAAAGCACACAGTACTGAAGTATGCTCACCTTTTATGTAACACGCTCTAATGATGAAACTGTTTGTGTGTGTTTCAATGAAGGGCCTTGCTGGAAGCAGGTAAATATGATTCTGATTGATTGATTGATTCTTTATCTGTATAGCCCAGTTTGATGGTCATTTTGCACACTTTGAATTGAATAATTTACTTGTTTACAATCCTCTCTTTTCACAGTGCCATCGTCTCGGCTACTCTGAAGTGTCTTATGAAATTCTACAACATCACAGACGATGTAAGGATGTTTGGCCCATCTCATGGTGCTACTAAAACCATCAGAGTTATCTCTTCATTTTTCCATCAGTCTGTCACTCCTTCCACTATTTGCTATTATCAAAACTTCAGAAAACTTCAGTTATAGTAAAAACATCAGCCTCTTCTCTTCTGTTACTTCAGTAAATTTCTCTCCACATCCAGTGAAGTTAGACCTGAGATGGTCTAAAAACCACCTGAGACAAAAGACAAGTTAATAAAACATCTCGGCACAAGAAAAACAAATTAAAATAAATGTGAAAATGACACAAAACATGCCTGTTTACCTATTCTTTAATTCCTATTTTACACTCCAGGATCTCCCAAAGCCGATCCGAGCCAACTTCATCCTCAACGTGGAAACTGATGAACTTTTCATTACTGCTGGCCTGCAGGACAGAGTTGTTCAGGTCAGAAACACAATCATCACTACACAAATGTCAATTATCTTTAATGTAATAGCTATAGTAGCATGAATTGTTTGCCCCCTCGTCTCTGCAGGTCTATGAAGGCTTAGTCTACATGGATTTCAGCAAGAAGCTCATGGAAGAGCAAGGCTATGGTACTGAAGTCACCGCCTGTCTGTAGATGCCAAGTGGATGATACGCGAGCATTACTTTCCTAACGTGTGTGTTCCCATTCTCAGGGAACTATGTTTCTCTGGACATGAGTGGGCTCCCACCGTTCTGGCTGGCTTACCTGAGCGACCCCAGTGACTCCGGACGCATCCACAGCAACATCCGACAGCGCTGGCTCAGTGGTAGGTCTTCATATCAAACATGACATTGTCTTCCTGTGTTTCATGAGGTCACTGCTGAAATGTCAAAAACAAGGGATCTACTGTTTGACCGATAGGGTGTGGGGATTTTCTGATATTTTGACAAAGGAAATGATGATATTAGTCATATTTCTGTCGGGACAGCAACGTCAGTCTGTTGGTCAGTCCACCACTTAGGTCCAGACTGAAATAGCTCAACAATTATTGGATGGATTGCCATAAAATTTGGTACAGATATCCACCATCCCCAAAGGATGAATCCTGATGACTTTGGTCATCTGGACAAATTTAAATACCCTCAAAACTCATGGCATCCCCATCCGCCTCAGCTGTACTTTTTAGTACTATTTAGCAAATATTAGCATGCTAACACACTATAATGAGATGATGAACACTGTAAAAATACCTGCCAAAAAGCTCAAAGCACAGCTGTGCCTGAGAACAGCCTGACGGAGCCGTTAGCATGGCTGTAGACTCTTGTTCTATATTCAGTGTCATTTCTAAGGCCACTGGGATTTCAAAGAAGAAACACATTTCAGTTTTCTATAAACGAAAAAGTTCTTCAGTCCTTTTTTTAGAATAAAATGCTCGCCCATGTGCATATTTACATCTCTCTGTTCCTTTAAGGAGTTATAAAAGTGGAAACACATTGGTTCCTTTGTTGAACTACTTTCATGTTGTCTCTCCACAGGGGAGCCTCTGGTAGTTGAGGCCATGAAGACTTTTGCTGAGCTCACGGATCAAGCGAGGTTAGTTTGAAGTGGATTGTTGCTCAAGAATTTATGCAACAATTTGCAGTGGAGGTTTTGTCAAAAAAACAAAACAAAAACAAAACAGGGCCAAGGCTAAACGTAAATAATAATCGGATTGATTATGTCTAACCTTTGCACAACGAGCTTTCTGAAGTGTTTAAAATGTTTATGCACTGTGACTTCCAACAAATACAACATGCGACGTGTTTCTTTGCTGCAACTCTGCTGACAAAAACACACCTAGCTTTGGTCTTTGTTGTGGCATTTGAGAAGCTCAGAATTTTTGACCTTAGCACTGATTGAAAACGTCCTCCCCTCAGGACGGCTCTACGAGACAGAGACTGGAGCCATCTGGCGCAACTGATGGACCAGAACTTTGAACTGCGAAGGTAAACAGTATATTTTGATGTGAGGCATTCGTATTACGGTCACACTCACAGCTAAAGTAACAACACATCCCGCAGGTCCGTCTACACTGACGACTGTCTGGGTCCTGGGAATCTCAAGATGGTTCAGCTGGCGAGACAGGTAGGTACTCGAAGATTTCACTGCTTACTAAGAGCAGAGCATGTTTTATTGATCTCCATCTGTGTGTGCCTGCAGGAGTGTTCTTCTGTTTATGCATTCATAAAGTTTTTGCTGCTTCTTGTAGTTTGGCTCGGCGGTGAAGTTACCAGGCAGTGGGGGGGCTGTGGTGGGTCTGTGTCTGGATAATGCGAGACTGGTAAGACTGCACAATGTCTTTAGCTGACATTCACTATCTGTGCTTGTCTGAGGCCATGGGCTTGGAGCTCCATATTAATCTTGACATTAAAAACATCCAAAAAACCGTACAAGTGCACAAAAATCTACAGAACTGCATTAGAGTTTTGCAGTAAACAGTAGACGCAGGTAGACAAGTTCTATAATGTGACAGATCAGAAAGTGAGGTGTAGTCAGAGCAAAGTTCTACACAACCATGAGTCTAGTTTCTGATGTAATCATAAGAAATAACCTTCAGTTTCTCTACTAAATGAAAGATCGACTTTGTCATTGTGATTTGTGTTTCCTTGCATCCGTTTTCCAATGTTGGTTTTGTTACCAAAAAAATCAATGTATTGTTTGTTTAAAAGATAATCTACCTAATACTTTTGTTATGGCAAATTTTGACTCCCTCCCTAAAACCTTACCTTCAGAAATGTGTTCTCTTTTCAACTAAATGATCAGGAAACAAAACTGCTGTGAAGTTTCATTTTCTTGTCATCATTTCACTGGAGAGAAACAAAGTAGAGGAAGTCACCTGTTCTGTGATCACAGCTCTGTTGCCCTTGTACTGGCATTTAGATGACTTGAAAACAAAAGAAACAACCTGTTTTCTGTTCTGTTTTCTGCCTCCACAGCGAATATGAAACAGATAGATGATGAATCTGAAAAAAACGACAACTTGAGTTTAACTAGCTAAATAAAAAGATCTACGGAAATGAAGTCAACGTACGATGTCTCAAGGCTGGGACCACATTGGGTCCATGATATAAGGAAAAGATCTGGAGATAAAACTCAAGTGAAACTCTGCTATATAAAGTGATATTAGCCCAATGCAAAATGTCAGCACCCAACCAAATATGCAGCAATACAATGCTTTTACAACTCTTAACCTCACCGTCACAGCATGAGAAAGCTCAAGCCCTTAAATAGCTCCATGTGTCATATGACAGGACCACCAACGTCTTTGCTTGTTTCTTTCTCGCTTGATTAGAGGCTGATCTAAGCCTTAAGATCTCGACTGTATTAGTAATTAACCTGTTCTGAGCTGTAAATCGTGTATTTGTCAGTACATACATCAGTGCCCTGCTGTCTGATGCAGTCTGTGTTTGGCCCACTAGGTGGAGATGAGGCAAGCTTTCCAGGAGGCAGGCTGTGTCTTCTGTGTCATCTCACCATACAACCCATCTGCCAGCACTGTCGGTGGCCAACACTAACCTCACATCTCCCCACGACTCAGTCAGGCTACTCGAGGCCAACTCACGGCCGTCGGTCGGACATGGCACAGTGTGGCCTCCCAATGTCATTTCACAGGGCTTGTTATTACAATGGACAGCAAAGATCACAATCAGTTACATGAAATTATGTGCAAGCCTTAAATAAAAGAATAATCAGGGTTGCTAGTAGGATCTTTACTCTTTGGTGATAGTTTGTGTAATAATTTACCAGACTGACCACATAATGTTTGCAGGTATTGCTTCACTTTGTCCCTAGAAAATAAGTGAATCACTGTTCAAAGTTTTGTTGCAGATTATATGAGATTCAGGACATGTATGGTGATTTAAGATGTAGCGAGTTAACGCCCTTGTGTCACATTTATCATCCACAACAATGTAAAAATGATGTAATTATTTTTCTATATGTGTGATTCAACAAATGTATAGACTTAATGTCATTATCTTTGTATAATGAATGTAATTTTTGTACACAGATTAAAAGCAACTTTTATAGCTCTTGGTGTTTTGTCATTTATACTGTGTAGCTGGTATGTGATGGTCATGTATAAGACTTAAAAAGAAGCATAACAGTTTAACCCATATTACACACACAGATATAGTTCAGGGTAAACCCACCAACTCAAACTAGTAATAACATGTAAGTAACATAACATTTTTTCCCCTCAACCCCCCCTCTAGTTTGATGTATTCTGTAGTATTGTGTATTCTGCCAGTGTAGTGTATATGTTCAGTGAGCACATCTAATTTGCTGTTTCCTCCAGTGGGCGGAGCAGCAGGGCTCTGCCTGGCCGCACAGCGCTGCTCTCGGCTCTGCTCCGCGTAGTTGCCGTTACCTCTCTACTCATGCGGACCCAGCCGTAGCTCATGGACTAGCCGGAGGTCTGGTGGTGTGGACTGTATCGGGCTTGTAGTGGACTGGGTGACCCAGTGGACCATGGCTGCCAAAGAGGACCTCTACAGTAAAATCCTCCCTCGAAGGCTCCGGCAGAACCGGCCGGGCTCAGTGAAATGTGGCTCCAACCTGGACGTGCTTTTATCCATGGGCTTCCCCAGACCAAGGGCGTAAGTAGCCTGACCTAAACACCGCGTATGTGTGTGTGTGTGTGTGT
>NTHP01000133.1:283187-295832 GCA_003416845.1 Oplegnathus fasciatus
AGGACTACATACATGTCAGAGGTCGTCCGGAGACCTGACGGGGACATGGCCGGTGTGTGAGCAGTGAGTAGCGGGTTTGTTGTGGGACGTTCGCGGACCGGTCAAACGCAGCATCACTCGCCGTTTCCCCGCATCGGGTTTCAGTGTGCGCAGCTAGCTGGTATCCCCTGAATACAACCACACACATCTGAGGAGTGGAGTAGAGTCGAATAAAGTGTAATATAGCAGGTTTAAATACAGTAAAACAGCAGAATAAAGTTGGGTGTAACCGAACAGAGCTCTTGCAAGAGAAGAGCTGAGTGGAGCGACACAGAATTAAAGGTAAAAGTTACCAAAGTGTAACGTTAGCATCAAACACACCAACAACACCCCGAATATTTCATCATGTCTTTCTTTTTCACTCTCACCTGAGTTTCAATTGTAGCTTTTAATGAAGGCTGACATGTTGAAGCTTTATTAGAAAATACTGCTTATTTAAATACATGTTTGTTTGTTTTTTTGCATACTTGTAGTTTTAGTCAGTTTTAGTTCAGTCAAATGTACCATAAGTAGTAAACTTATGTTTCAGCCATGTTGTTGAGGAGCTGTCATACATTAAACTATTCAGAAAACTGGAGTCAGGAGTCATGAAGTCATGACTGTGTGTGTGTGTGTGTGTTTGTGGAGAGGGGGGGTGTCATACGGTTCACCCTGTGTCCTCTGCTGTTACTGAATGGAGGGACTGTCTTTGACTTGGCCAGATCAGTGAGTTCACATCCGTCCTGTCGGCTACAGGCTCTCACTGTAAACACAACACTACTGTATACTGTACATCACCAGCCTGGAAACAGCACTTTACACACTGTCACTAATAAATACTGCAATGCAACTGGTAGGACTCATCATTTTCATGTTTTTTTTTTGTTTACCAATTAGAGGAAGAAAGGAGAAATTGCTAAAATCACATTTTGTTAAAGAGCATTAGCCGTGCTGCATAACTACAAATGCACTAGAGGTCTTTGGTGTCAGACCTGTCCCTAGTGAATCAGTATACACAGTGAAATGGATTCCTGACACTGATTATGTTACTTATCAAATTGACCCTGAGTCAGTGGAGTGGGACATAATAATAAGCTGCAATACAGGATAGTGTTTGTAACATGCAAACATACAATGCATGTAGTTTTGTGTTTAAAAGACATCCATTGTCAGCTTGTGCAGTAACTGTTTTAAAGCTGAATTCATTTAGTTTTTTTTGGGTCAGCAGAACAAGCTGAAAACACAAAATTATCTGGGTCTCCATCTCAGTGTAGCACACATTTTTACAGAATTTCGAGAAAATCAGCAAAAAAAAATGCTAATTAACGCACGTTTCCAACATAGACTGTATATAAAGATGGATGACATGACAGCTCCCCAAAAGTGAAGCTAAAACATCTGGATCGCCCCCTGGTGGCTGGTCCCAGTATAGGTCATAAGTCCCGCCCCCTCCATGTCAGCAGATGGGACATGGGCCAAAATAAAAAGTACATGTTAAATACATTTTTCCCAAAGATGGTTTCTGTCATTTTAGGTAGTTCTTATCACACTGATGTATGTTCAAGAGTTCATTTTTGTGATAAGTTTGGTTTTAATTAGTTATTTGATGCTATAAAAAGGGGGTGTGGCATCATGATTGACAGCTGTCAATCACAGCTGCTCTGAGCGAAGTAGTCGCGGAGGCATCAGCGGACTTCTTTTCGGGAATTGTATGTAGAGTAGGAACGTACAGAGGAGATGTAACTTTAACTTTGGCAGGTGATCGTTAGTTAGCAGTCACTAATTATTGATTACTGAGTTGGGCAGTACCTCGATACCGCAGCTCCTTCGCCGATCACTACTGCGCAGACTCTGGCTCCAAACGACGTCACCAGCGCAAGATGGCAGCGCCCGTATCCGGGATATTTTGGCTTCATTTTTGTACAGTGGGAGGAAGTGGAGACGCGTCGTCCATCCACTACCGTTATGCAATTATTAGGAGTTGGTTCATTGAGATAAACAGTAGGTGGCGCCGATTCTCATGTATCAATTTTGAGGAACGTTATGGTCTCCTCATTGCTCCACACAGATCTGATGTTTTCGTCTCCTCGGTGGCGTGGAAGCTTCACCGGACGTTGACGTCACATGCTTCATGTACGTCATTATTTATTCGCTAAGTCTGTTTCCATCGCAGTTTGTCGCATTTCTCTTTTATCGATACACCAACTTTTCCACCTCAGCCGAGAGTAAAAACTTTTTCGCGATATTTCGAGATTTTTTCAACTTTTTTTTTTTTATGCGCAAGGCTGTCACTGACTGCCCTGAACTTCTTATTACTACTTATTCTAAACAAACCTTAAACGTAAAAATATCACTTCCTGTGTACCAGAGGATTTTCCAAGGAACGACCTCTCTGACACCAGCTGGTCCGAACAGCAGATGGAAAAGCTTTCATAAACCGTCTACGGTAGACTCAGTATTGTGTCATATTAATTAGTGAAAACCTATTTTTGTCCATATTTTTTGGAGCTTGGGGGAACATCTCACAGCCCTTTTTTTTTCAGTTGCTACACTTAACCTTGGAGTCTTTCCACTGCTTTCACCCAGACAGATGTCACACGTCAAGGGTGTTTGTGTGCATGTGTGAGTGTTTGCCAGTGTGTGTGTGTCAGAGGAAGTGTGCTGTGGTTTGCTGAATGGACACAGCAGACGATGATAGGCCCCCAGGCAGGCCAGCGCTGGCCTAGAACACACTCCCTCAGGGAAGCCACAACCTCTTTTATATCAGCCCATGACTGCTTGGCCTTGACACGGCCACTTATTAACTCCCTTTCTCTGTCTGTCTGTCTGTCTGTCTCCCTCTTTTTTCTGTCTAAAGAGGTTGACCCACTAAATTTCCTGACCAACTTCAGGTGTCCTGGTTCTGCTGTAAAAGGATTATTTCTGTGTAGAAAGATTAAATTTATCTGCTGTTCTAGTCAGGCCATTGTTTTGGTTCGGGGGCATCCCCACATTGTTACTAGTGTTCACACAATAGAGAGTAGATACCCTTTGGCTTTGTATAATAGAGTTTAGTGATATCAGTACGGGAGGGTATGATGAATAATTAAATTGTTGCAGAAATATGAAATGCAGTTACTTACAAATACAGATCTTGGGGTATTAATTCAGCCAGAACTGGGTATTTAACTTGAATACTTTTTGAGTATTGTGTGTAACATCGAGAATCGAAAACTGTCCAAAGTTAAGTAGACTTATTTTAACCTATTTTTCCTGATCAAAATGAGGAAACTTTTCTAACTATATTGTATCCTGGCAAAGTTCTTTATTTAACACTCATGCAACTACTTGAACATTTTCTGCAAGTGGAAGAGCAAGCATCACATTTTGCCAATGCTTCATCAGGCTTGTTTGTCAAACACACGTGAAATTCATAAGACCAATAGAAATTAGGACTGTCACTTTTTCAACAAATCATGTTTAAACAAATTCAACTACATTGGTAATTGTTTGAACTAATCCTAACACAACCCATGTAGCCTAATCCTAAACCATTTGACTGCTATGTACTGTAACTAGTATAACAGAATTTGGACTTGCCGTCCATTCACGCTGGCTCCTCTGCTACAGAGTGACGAGCTGTTGTTAGTGTGAGGCAGTTACATTTTACAAAGTCAGCAAACAGCCATAGCTTTATCCACGTTTTTTCCCTCTGTGGCGTCGAATCCAAAATGACTCCTCACATTACTTCTCAGATGCTTTGGTGTCATGATTATCTTGTTCAGCATGGCTCGCTACTTTCCTCCATTTTGTGTTAGCAAAGAGAACTATAGCCTCGCTTACTGTTAGGGCAACAGGGCATGCAAGGGTGACAAGGCACAACTGGTTGTGATTAAGAGGTTTCTGACAACGTAATATTCAAGTTTCAGCACCATAAATACAATTCATGATGAATCTCAAAAGAAGCATTACAGCATGTTTATATTCTCAAAACTAACAATTCAAAATAGTATTGTTTAGTTGTGGAACCAAAACTTAAATCAATCAGTACGATACATATTGGTACCAATATCAAATACCAAGACACCAAGCCCAAGATTGGACCAATATATCAAACTAATATTAGTCAGATATTTGGGACTTCTAATGTGCCATTTAAGAAGCTTTTCTCCCCAGACAAGAATAAAGTAGCAGTCTCCAGACAGTGACTCTACATAGTACTGATACTGATGATTAACAACTGACATTTCCATCAGCTTGGAACCAGGAAATGGCTGCAGGCCTGCTGTCCATCGTCTTCAGGTTAAATCACTCAAAACAAAATCGATTGTGCGCATTATTCTTCTCTCCAGGGAGGAAAAGCTTCCAGCAAGTCACAAGGTGCATCCCTCCGACTTTGTAAATGACAGCCTTGTGCATGTCAGCTAACTCTTAATGTAGGGATCAATTAGACATGAAACAAGCAGAGTCATGCTTGTTTTTACAAGAATAGCCTGACTGGGCTGCTTAAGCATCTCTGCACGTTGGCACAACATGACAAGAGAGCTCAGTTAGTATCGAATCCAAGGTCAAACATAGTTTTTGCTCATGTCATGTGAGACACTAAAACTTTCTCTGACATATTCTCAGTCCATACATTAAAAAAATCCTGGCTGAAGGAAGCCATCATCTCTCTCTTTGTATGCATAAACTCTTGTGTGTTTTGTGTTGATTTGACTGAAGTTTTCACTCTTAAAGGCCCTGAAAACAGTTTCTCAATCAGCTTCTTACAAGTGATGGGATCCTAGATGAGCAACCAAAGTAAGAACTGTTTTGGTATTTCACATAAGAAGTCCAAGACATATTTCTGTTGTACTCCTCGATGAAGACAAGAGACATGTAGGCTACATGACATTGCTGAAAATAATGTCATGGAGATACAAACATGGGCTGTGTTCGAAATCGCATACTAACGTACTATTCATACTAAGTATGACGTAAAATTGAGTATGTAGTGCATTCAACTGCATAGTATGCAGATTTTAAGTATGCGAGAAATGCCCGGATGTATACTAAAAAAGCATGAATTTCTGAGTATGCTACATGAGCTTACTTGACACACTCTTCAGCCTGTCCATTGGTGGACTGTGAGGCGGACGGTTTAAATAATTAACCTTAGGATAAAATAATTACGAATGATGGTGAGTGACGTTAAGGTACAGTTAAGAGGAAAAGAGCGGGAGCTCACATATATAATGTACTGTAGAAAACATATTTAACAGTAACATATGTAATAATATTAATTTGTCTTAAAATAATAGTGGGAAAATATTACATTGAGTGGACGAGGTAATGTTGATTTACATTTGTGATGAACAACTTTCATTCAACGGCGGCTCAAGGCGGTAATGTCGTAATCGAGACAGTCGTGATGCAGACAAGACGTACTGCTGGAGCATACTTCAGTGTGAACAGCTGGCGGGTAATGGCATACTTAATTGTTAATTTAGTACGCAGTATGTAGTACGTAGCATGTTAGTATGCGATTTCGAACACAATGGTATGTGAACTGCTAAGTTTCATTACCTAGCTAACTTTTTTTAGTGTTAGCTTTCTGGCTAAAATGCTTTAGCCACTGTTAAAAGAGTTTATACAGTAATGCTACAGCAGTATGCAGTATAAAGACAACTAACATTACCTGTGCTGGCGGGTGTAGTTTTATCATGAATGTGTTGTAGCTGGAAAGGCTGGTGCTTCATGTCTTTATCTATCAGCATGTTCAGGTAAGCTAGCCATACGGCTCTCCCAATTGATCCACAAATGCTACACACACTCACACACACACAATTTTATATGCTTAAGTTATGAGATCAGTCACCAACTCCAGTTTTTTATTCCTCAGTCTGGTGGTCTTTCTGTATGTAGTATTTCTGGGTTGCAATGGCACTAGGTAGAATTTTACTCACTGAAAAGAAATCAAGAGATAAGTAAGTGAAAGCTTTTCCTGGCCTCACCACAGTATCTCCAGTCTGCTTTCATTGTTCCCACAGCTGTCTTATTAGTATGATGGGATCAGTATCTTGAGATCTAAAGTTTTAGCTTAGTAATTAAAGTTGGTTAAAGTCTCTGTGTTTGAAACTGTGTCATCTTTTCATATACCCCCACTAGAGTAGACTATATCCAAAAGATGTTTCATAACACTTAACAAAGTCTGCCTGATAGCACTTTTAAAGAAGCTAAAATTGGACTGAATTCGCATTGCATCATTTTGCATTGATGTACCAATGCAGTATTTACTCACTTGACAAAGTCTTAGAGCTCTGGAGGCAAACTTGTAGCCAATGTGATGCTGTATATGTGGCCTTATTCTAGGTCGACATACAGCTGTTGTCAGTTTATGAAGTAAGATTTGAGTTCTTCTTTCAAATGGACGCCCACTCACTTCCTGTGTAGATAATGTGGTTTTTTACTATTGCTATACTGGTCATAAAATTGTATACTGAGAACTGTAATGCACAACTCATGTATCCTCTGGGCCCCAGATGTACAGTCGAAAACAGCGTGACAGATCAACACCCAACATATTTACAGTTCCATATTTGAAACCAATGCTGATTTAGTGTTTTCTCTCCCATTTCTCAACAGCTGTCTACATAGGAAATGTATTTTCTGTGTAGCTCAGCTCAAGGGTTGCATATTTGCTGAGGTGAAGGAGGAAAGGAGAATGTCTACATACAGTATGTGGGTTCAAGTGTGCTACGTCTGTGAGAGCTGTGTACAGTATATCCCAGCAATGGGAACTCTAAAGTGCTGTGGAGTTGGTAACTCTCATGAATTATTGAGTCATTCCCTTGTTTTTTTAGCACAGTATCCATGAAATGTAGATGAATATGAGCTTATTCTTCTTTCGTTCTGCCTTCACAAATTGGTCCCAGCTCTTTGGAGTGTTTGAAGACGACTGTAAAATCAAAACAATATACCTATTATTACATTTGATGTGTCATCATTATATATCTGCCTCAACAGGGAGCCTCTAACAAGGTCATATAAATGTCATTAGTCTCCTTCCTGAAATAGGAGAGGTGCATCACTGTCTGGATATAGCTGCTGTCGGTCACTGGTGCATTTCCACTGCAGCTCGGTGATCATATCATGGCTCATTTGAAGCTCTGTCCGGAAGCAGGCAAACAGACAGCACTATCAGATTATGGGGCCATTGTCTCCACTCAAATATCTCACCGTGGTTGTATGAAATTCAAGGTAGTGCAAGTGCTGGAGGCGCAGGCAAGTTTGTATTACAAATTACCCACAAGCAAATGTCTTAAAGCTTCTATAAGAAGAGCCTCTGCTAAATATAGTTTATTTAAAAGCCTCTTCTACTGCCGTATATTATAGGCAAGTTGTTGTGTGTAGTATTTTGTGCTTGATTTCTCTCTTAACAGTCTTAGAGGTTTATAGTGACCCACAGCATTCACTTGGCCCTCGTTCCTAGATGAGTTCACAGTCATTCATTATTTGACACCTGGAACCAGAGGCTCTGTGTCAATATCAGCTTGTGGCCTCAGGCACAGATGGAGGGATATTACATGAGCACCAAGGTTTGAGCCATGTGGATTTTTGTAGATTGATACTAATAAGTCAGGTGGTTGCTGATATCTTAGGATTGAAGCTGATGATTTCCAGTATTTTGTGCCAGTATTTAGTATCTTGAAATCCTACCATTTTAATGCCTTAAATGTCCAATATAAAAGTATTCAGTGATGTTTGTATTCCCAAAATATGTATAATTAATTGTATATATAAGCATTTAGTAATTTAATTTAATTCATGTTATTCATGAAAGGGTAGAAAATCTTCTGAACCAGCATTTAGATCACACTGGGATCTTAAAACTCTAAGTAATAATGTTTTTTTAGATGTGTAAACAGCTTCTCGAGGCAGAGGGAGGCCGGTTTTACTGCTATTTTTTCTGACTGTAAAAATCTAAGAACCAAGATACAGCTACGAACATCAAAACTGTCTCTTATTTAATCAGTGCGGAGTTAAGAGTCAGATGAACTCCACAAAAATATTTGCCCAAACTGATTAAAATGATTATTTATGGTTATTAACCCAGTTATTAACCTGTGTAACTGCCTTTGCTTTGATCAACACTTTAGCCTTTCACAAACATAGTAAAGAAAAACCCCAAATAATGTATCTATAAAATTCTTCTCACAAAGGATTTTTTTTTTCCAAAATAGAAAAAGGAAAGGGGTTAATGGGTATATTAGGAGTTGAATGCATCAGGATAAACCTGTAGGTGGCGCAGGTTGGATGCCATTAAACCATTGCAGAAGACGAAGATGCAACAAGATGACGTAATTAAAAGAGCTCCAGTCAAACCTCAAATGATGGACTGACAATGTGGAAAACGTGATGGAAATAAGGCTTTTCTGTTTATTTCGTGTATTAATTTGAGGAAGCTTACAGCCTCCTCATTGCTCCACACTGATCTGATGCAATTTTTCATCTCTTCAGTGGACGCTTAAGTTACACGCTTCATTTACATCATGGTTTATTCTCTAAGCGTGTTTCCGTTGCACTTTGTCGAATTTGTTTCTATCGAAACACCTCAGCCAAACTTAAAAAATCTTTTTGCAATGTTTTGAATTTTTTCCACATTTTTGACGTTTCCACTCAGGTTTATTTATGCGCTAATTAAAAAAGCGCATGTGGATGGAAACACACTCATAGAGGAAAGGCATACGTGATAATTACTGAATGTTTTACTCTAACGTTCTATTATAGCTCTGTCTGTTCTGAAATAGAAAATGTGACCAGTGCAGGGTCGAGTTATTGCCAAAATACATATTGACTCCACTAGCTGTGGTTATGCTAGCAAAACTGGCTAATGCTTTCTGGCTGCTGTCAGATTTTTAACAAACGGCTGATATCAGCCGCATATATCTGTCTGCCCTCAGTAAGCAGCTCCCAGGACAGCTTTCTGCCTACAGTTGCTGAGCCAGCAGCAGGTTTCGTGTAGACCTGCAGGCTGCTGGGATTGACAGCTGTCCTCTGACCCCCTTCTGCAAACCCTCCCAACCACAACACTCCTCCGCCAGTCTCACACCGTTTCTTTCTCTTTAGCTCAGCACTTTGATAACATGTTGTCAAATGTCATAATATTAGTTACAAATGACCGTTAAAAGCTTTTAACTTTTACTTAATATATGACTAAAAGACTATATTCATTGAATGTCAGCAAAACAATTCATATACTCACAGCATATCACAGCAAAATGCTAAATAATTTGATGTGACACATCAGACATTAGATTTTATAGTTCATAATCACTCTTATGATCATTATCAACAAAAAATGATCTAAAACAGTGCAAACTGAAATCATGTAGATATTCAGGTGTTATTCAGAAGCAGGTCAAACATTGTGTTAATGTGTATCTACTCACGAAAACAACCCTCAAGCTTACTGAATGAGTTTGTTCTACAGATGGATTCCTCTGAGTTTGGGAGTCCTTGGAAAATGATATTTGGATCTGTTGTGCAGCTGCATCAGGACTTGACTTGGCTGTTGTGGAAGTCAACCTGGAACGACTACTTATTGTCATGCAAAACGTTTAAAAGGGGGGTGCATGGTGGCCATTTCCCATCCACCACTGGAAACACTCGACTCACGACAGAAACAAATGGACATGTTTGTGGGTGGGAAGCATGTGAGGGGTTTCTCCTTTATCGCTGCTGGTACTGCTACTTCTTCTCAGAGTGAATCTTGTCAATGGCAGCTGAAAAATAGGTCAGGATTACAGTAAGATTAGCGAGTCAAACACTGAAGTACATAGGGAATTGGGTGTTCCAAATTGGACATAAATGGGGGGAAACTGTAAAATAGCATCATTACACTAAACAGTGATACAAATGTAAAGGAAGAACTGCTGGAGTTGGTGCGATTCTTCTGGTAAGGTAGCAGTCGTACCAAAACCAGCTACTATAGCTGATCGTCTAAATATAAGAAATTATTGTGAAACCAGTATGCAGAGAAATAAATGGGTATTTGTGAGTCAATGAAAAAAAAGTCTAAATGAAACGTTGCAGTCAGGCTGCGGTGTAAAATATTTCAGTTAAGCAGCCTGTTGTGCATGACAAATAATATAAAGTTTATGAATTATTTTTTAATAAACTTTTAGCCAAGTAAGATCCGCCAACAATACTACTTCAACTTCAAACAAAGAGTTTCAGGAGCTAAATAATGTTCTGCACCCAGTGAGATATATGTTAAGATAAACTGTGGCTGTTTAGAATAGTACAAGTACAGGTACAGCTGCACTATGACAAAGGAAATCTGCCCAGTTTCTTGTAACTGAGAAAAAAGGTTCTCTTTAAATGTGCAGACAAACTGCAGTGTGCTGACATCTTTCTCACACAGCGATCTGCATATCATGTTCTTTTAGATGTTACCCACCTAATGATGCGTCACCACTTATCTGGTCAGATACGGCTATAAGGCTATCCTGTATTCATTCAAATTAGGGAGACAAACACACATTGAATAAACACAGTTCCGGTTGTTTGTAACTGTATCTCATTATAGGATGATACTTTCATGATATAATCACATCTTTTTCTTGCCATTATGACATACCAAGTTATTTAGTTTTAAAAAGAAGCATTTGTTTTTATAGCAGGATAAGTTGGTATTCATTATAACAAGAAATGTATGTATGCTGTTAAAGCCAGTAAAAGATCCTGTTGAAGCAAACGTAGCACTTTTTCAAATCAGTAATCAGTTGAATGGAGTGAATTCTTTATCTATTTTTGTATCTGACTGGAGTTAATACTACTGAGGCTATTGAGTATTTCAGTGTTGGCGTGACCTTGAATTGCTACATAATGTCATGTTGAAACATTTCTTCTTTCAGTTTTTTAGTGGCAAATTAAACCTATTGGGATTTCCCCACATCTCAAAGCAGAATACCCTCTGACAGAGTACTTTACTCTCCCTCCAGCTGATTAATGACAAATAACACTACCTCTTACAGCCCTTTACATTTCAAGTCTCTTAAGACAATACCGTCTACTGTGCTCAGTAATAGCAGAATCTCACCATGTCTCACACCAAGCATGAAATATAACCTCATCTGTGTAAATGAGTCATTGACAATTTGTCTGATATAGGCTACATTGCCTTGTCTTTAGGCAGTCTTTGTCTTATTTAACTACAGTTAAATAAGACAAAGAATGCAAAGGTTAAACTGATCTAAAGCCAACACTATCAGTTATTCTTTTGGACACAATGTTTTTAGCAGCTACTGTGCAATTCTGTGGTCTTCTTTTAAAGCCCACAGTATTATTTGTACACTTGAATAGTAGTGCTAGTAGATGGTGAGGTCTTATTTCTGTTCAGCCGATTGGGCCTTTTTGTATCTGTTCCCTGAGCTGATTAAGCCGTTGTTCTACCTCTTTTCAGGAAAAACTTCAGAACTGTAAGAAGGATCATGACATTTTGAACATGTGGTTTACGCCTTTAACAGAACATACTTCAGCAGAAAATGGGGACAACTGCAGAGCTTTCAGCAAACTATTAGGAACAAATGTGGTGTTCATAAAATGACGGTGGAAAGTGACTTCATGAATTCTTTGATAGCAATGGAAGGTTTTCCTAGTGTGACGGTCCTAGTGTTGAGGTAATCTTGCCACCACGCACTAAAGTTACCCGTGAACAATTGACATTTAAAGGTAAATAAATAACCAGTTCCAAACATTTGCCTAATGTGAAAGTAGACAGCAGTCACTGCCTTTGTTTGCATGCATTTATCACAGTAACTGACCGCCATAGAGGATTGCAATAGATCCTATTGGGCTTAAAGTCACAAAATCTGAGCTCGGCCCTTACCCAGAATCTAAAGACGGTGAAGTGACATCGTAAAAAGACTCATGTGAGATAGAAGTACAGAGCAGGGAGAAGGTTCATTGTGTCTATGAGTCCAAATGGCTGCTGGGCCTGGATAGAAAGTAATTTGGCCTTCAAATGTTGCAGTTGAGAAGCAATTTATTGCTTGTTACTACATTCACCCGAAGACGAGTACAAAAGGGCTCCGGGGAGCTTCTTTCTTTGAAGGATTCCTTTTTTCTGTGCTGAAGTGAGTTTCAGCAGGGAACACATTTTTTGATACATTAGAATGTATTAGAATCAGTGCTGTGCTACTTTAATTTCATTATCTCAAACTTTTCTATGTCTTGTGGGTATCTATGTCTCGTGACTCAAATTTTTCTCAGTCTTGAGGGCATTTTGACTCGCCTCATGGGTGTTTTTGACTCGGACTTGTCTCATGGGTGTTTTGACTTGGACTTGTCTCATGGGTGTTTTGACCTAGACTTGTCTCATGGGTGTTTTGACTTAGACTTGTCTTATGGGTGTTTTGACTCTGATTTGTCTCATGGGTGTTTTGAATCGGACTTGTCTTGTGGGTGTTTTGACTCGGACTTGTCTTATGGGTGTTTTGACTCTGACTTGTCTCATGGGTGTTTTGACTCAGACTTGTCTCATGGGTGTTTTGACTCTGATTTGTCTCATGGGTGTTTTGACTCGGACTTGTCTTATGGGTGTTTTGACTCGGACTTGTCTCGTGGGTGTTTTGAATCGGTCTTGTCTCATGGGTGTTTTGACTC
>NTHP01000133.1:295921-327835 GCA_003416845.1 Oplegnathus fasciatus
GACTTGTCTCGTGGGTGTTTTGAATCGGTCTTGTCTCATGGGTGTTTTGACTCTGACTTGTCTTATGGGTATTTGGAGTCGGGCTTGTCTCATGTTTTGACTCGGACTTGTCTCATGGGTGTTTTGACTCAGACTTGTCTCGTGGGTGTTTTGAATCAGTCTTGTCTCGTGGGTGTTTTGATTCGGACTTGTCTCGGTCTCATGGGTGTTTTGACTCTGTCTGAGTCTCATGGGCGCTTTGACTCGGATTTGTCTCGGTCTCATGGGTGTTTTGACTCGGACTTGTCTCATGGATGTTTTGACTCTGTCTCAGTCTCATGGGTGCTTTGACTCGGCCTTGTCTCGGTCTCATGGGTTTTCGACTGGGACTTGTCTCAGTCTCATGGGTGTTTGGACTCGGATTTGGCTTGGTCTGTGACACAAGTCTCGCTTTTTGCAGGTAATGTTTCCTGTCCCTGTCACATTTCAATTTTTACTAAAGCCCTGTACTCAGTGATTGAAGGTGTATCACAGCTGACTCTCGCTACGAACAGCAGAAAGACAGCAGTATGAAGAATAGTCTCAGTCTTGATTTGTCTTGAGCAGTCCCAGACTGGTCATATTTAGACTTATGTGGGACTTATCTACAGCCCTGAGTAGGATTATACAGTATATCACTTCTAATACATCTATAAATACAGTGGAAAACTCTTATAGTGATCACGTCTGAACACCAAGTTTTGCTGCTGCATCTTGTTGGCTTGTTTTTGGCAGTTTGTCATAAGCTTCGAGGAGACTACAGTCTGTTCATTGAGAGAAAATGACTTTCTTTTTCCCATCATTAGGCAAAGTATCATGGAAGTAAAGTAAAATAAATAGAATTACCGTAGTTTTCCATTTTTTTTTCACTATGTTGTCATGTATGAAAAGACCCAAAATGAACACTGTAAGCGGACTGCTTGATTACTATAAGCAAATTATTTAAACAGCATTTGTATAGGAATGATTCTGTCTCAAGCTTTTTGATCCATATAAGCAGTTAATCACTGTAACCATGATCACTATAAGCGGTTTCCACTGTATATATATTTTTCTAGAAAACGCTCATCAAAAAGTCAGTTAGGTCCCTGTGTGACATGATGGATATGATGCAGGTTATTAAATATTTATTCTAGAATTGTTGTACACTAGTTGTCTATAGGAAGACATGATGATGTTTAACAGGTTTCTCCACACTGACATTTATTCATTCATTTTTAGCCTCAAAATATCAGCATAACTGGACTCTCTGGAGCCAGTTCTCTCCAAAAATGTCAATATCAGCCTTCAAACCATCATTATTCAGACCCTGCCTTGTTGCCCCTGCTCACAAACCAACTCTCCATGCTCTCTAGCACATTTTAAAAATGTATTTTCTCTTTCTCAGTTTTTTAAGTCTTACTGTGCAAGTTCAAATTCATAAACCATGCAGCTGGCTGGTGGGCAGAGAGCTGCATCTGCACTGCAAGTGCAAAATAAGAGTGAAATGCTTTGTGCTCTTTTTTACAACCCTGCTAAGTCGGGTTAGCCGTACACTGGCAAAGAGGAATGTGTCCTTGTCCCGTGGTTCTTCTGTCACTATCAGCGGGCCTCTCTCGCTCTCTTTACCGCACACATGCGCAAACTAATCTGTGGACACAGTTGCTGTTTTTATTTTGGTTTTGTAAAGGAGGGCACTACAGGGTTGAAAGGATCAGGAACTAAAGTAGATTTGATGTGACATTTAATCTCATGCCCAATTTGATGTGGACTCGGTGTGTGTGTGTGCGTGTGTTCATGTGTGTTCATTCACATATTTCAGACTGTGGGTGGCTGTGCACTAAAGTGCTTGGTACTTGTTTGCTGCTGTTTGAATGTGCGTGTGTTCATGTGTCATCTTCTGTCAGAGGCTTTTACGTGTTTGTGTGTGTGTGTGTGTGTGTGTGTGTGTGTGTGTGTGTGTGTGTTCAGTGATGACTGAGCCATCTGTGCCTGTAGTACCTTTGCCAATGCAGCGACTGGAGCGGCTCCAGCAGCCAGCGTCCTCCAGCTCCTGCCGTCTGCCCTCACATTCACTTCACTGAGACACGACAGGAAGCTCCTCCATCTTGGACCGGCTTCCTGCTCCATTCTCCCTCCCACTGTGCTCCAGTAATCCTGCTGGATGACTGGATTGAAATGATTGGGGAGGAAAATAGATTTGATGAGACATTTAATTACAGGCCTTATTGGATGTGGATATTGTGGGTGTTAACGAGTGTTTCGTAGAACCAGACGGTAAATGCTGGTTGTACTCCTCAATATTTATGAATTTCAGACCACTGCGATGGATTTTCATATTTTAGTGAATCCTTATTTGTTCTTTAAGCACCCACTATACTCTGTAGTACCCGGCACAGCAGCGCAAGCATCAGTGTGTGACTGCACTTCAATTCTAATGTTACATGATATCTGATCTGTAGCTACATGTAAAGCCGAGCGCCGTTTCTTGACAGGAAAAGCAGCTCATCTTTTTATGGAGAGGTATGCATTCTGGATCAGTCCAGAGGCTTTTATATGTAGAGAGAGTAAGACCATTAGACATAGCGTTAATACTGAGAAAGTGCATCACTGCCAGAGAATAAGTGATCCTTTCCAGTTAGTTATCCAGTAATGTACACAAGGTATGGATGATTTTAAATTCTACTCAAGTCTTTCAGGAATCAATACTTAGGGCTTAAGAGAAAGGCAACAAGAAAGCTTTAAAGCATAAATATAATTTTTCACGTTCTCTTTTGGCATGAAAATAGTCCAACTGAAAGATATTGAGTGGCAGGAAGTATCACCGACAGAAAGCTTCAGTCCAAAAGACGTCACCACTAAATGTCACATCAGTATCTGCCCTTAAACTTATTCTCTGTATTCATTTTCAATTTTAAATAATTTCATTTGCTTTTACATCAACGCAGCCGTGTTGAATGTTTCATTTGTAAGTTGTAGTTTCTGATTGAAGTGGAGGAAAATAAGGCCAGAAGAGCCATCAGTGTGATTGGAGGGGTTTTCTTTACAACATAATCATAACAACGGGCAATTTTATCTCCCCCATTTTTATGTCTCATCTTCAAACAATTATTATAGTGTGCATGACGACATTTTTCCACTGGCCTCAGAAAAGCATTTTATATTAGGATTCAGAATCGACAAAAAACAACAAATCAACTGCAGCAAAACTGGAAAAAGCCCAAATTCTGAACCTATTGTTTATTTAAGATAGAGTATATAATATGATAAATATGTTAAGTATAATTTTTCAGAGTTCACTCTGTGCACAGATGAGATGTGGTATATGTTTTAGCATTTTTAAAAATATTCCAGAAGCTCGGATGATAAAAATAACTTGTACAGTAACATCACAGACAGTAACATCATAACAAATGAAGAACAGCATCTAAGACCTTTATTTCCATTGTATGTTTCAGAAGACATTTATTTAATCCACTGTATCCCTTTAACCTTATTTTTAATTTCTAACCTGTAGAGGATGTAGCTTGTAATGTGTTTTCCTTTTGTCATTCCAATAACCTAAAACGCGTACTGTCAAATAATTAGTCTTAAAGTGTAATAATATTTTCTCCTCATATCATCGTCATAATATCATCTCTACAAATGGTAGGTCTCTCAATATTGAAAAAAAAAAGTTCTGTTGCATAAGGCACGTGTGCATATTGTTCTATTCTGCTGTGACCTTAATATCTTTCAGTGAGCACATTTAGCATGTTATAGTTCGTGCTTGTGCTTCCATATGTAGCGTGGGAGGAGAACGATTGTGTTTAGCGCTCCAGTTGATAGCAGCACTGTTTAATGGTTTACTCTTGTACATTGACATGTTAGTCCAAAAATGATAATGGTTTGTTATGTGAAATGTAAATTATTGAACAGGGGAAGACTTCTGTCTGTCAGATAACCGTCCAGTGCATCAACAAACATCTTATTATGTTTGTTTGTTTTCAGACAGATATCAGATAACAGTCAGTACTGGAAAAAAAAACACCTGTTCCTAAAATGTGACAGCTTGCCCCGGTCTCCCCGACACAGAAATGCTGCACTTCATTTTGAGGTGGTTCTGCACCTTTATTAATATATTAATGTGTGATAAAGGGCCAGCAAACAGTGATCTTCAGTCTCCACTGTTTCCGTGATTATCTAAGAAGCATGAGCTTGTCTTGCAGTGTGTACAGCCTTGTTATAAACAGTTAAAGTTTCTTGTTAATTTTAAGGTGAACCCCCAGTCTAGTTTCCCTCCATTGTCTTTTAAGTGCTTGAGCAGAGTTGTCAACTGTGGTGGCGTTTTGTCACACATTTGGTTGTTGTTCAGGGTGTGAACCGCTGAGCCTGTTCACCTATGTGAACCTTTTATGTCACAATGAGATAATAGGTTGAGAGAATTGCATCATGCTGCATCGATATTTTCTTTTACATTAACACTGAATAAAACGCCACGTTAATGTGAAAGGGGTCACTCACAATGATGATAAGAGAATTATCACCCACCTCCACAGCTCCACACAGCTGTTCAGACCCTTTTAGCTTATTGTGTGTGGTTATATAGCCCTAGGATTTACAGCATCATTCAATCTCACCGCTGCTGGACACAGTTTGCAGCAAAGAGGAGCTCATATTAACGCTCTGTACACCTCAAGCCCAGCACCAGAAGGCAAAGTTAGCAACCAGCTGGCGAGGAAATCTGAACATCCAGCAGCTCATGAGGTAGAGACCAAAAAAGAGCTAAGAAGAGAGTGAACTTACATTCATCAAGTAGAGAGAAACACAACTCCAAATGAATGCGGATTTTTTTTTATAACAGTAGACCTCACAGTGACGTCAGAAATACGACCATGTTCTGGCCAGTGATGAGGGCCAGAGAGAAAAGTGGCTGGTAGGTCAATGCCAAGCTTTTAACAGTGCAATATGAATGAGATTTTTCTGCTTTCCATTAGTGGCTGTGTGTGTGTGAACTAGTTTATCTGTGTATGAATATGTGTGCATAATTGGACTGGAATCAGTGAGTGAATAAGTTGTGTGAACACTGAACACTCTCTGTGGGTTTGGGCGGCTGGAGTGTGTCTAGTCATTCTCCAGCAAGGACCAATTAGGATTAATGAGTTGGGAGGACAAACAACACAGAAATGAGTTGTGGAGAAAGATGCTTATTGTTTCCCTGAAGACGCCAGCAAAAGGCTCTAAACCCAGAGTTCATTTTCACCATGAATAACAAACAGGCTGAATCTCCTCTTATTACAGAGCAGATTAGAGTTTTAGCTCTACAAACATTTCCTGGAGGCAGAGTTGGCCCAGAAGCACGAGTCATTTCACTGCAGAGCCAAAGCTTAATTCTGTTCAAGACAAAAACTGCAGTTAAAAAATGTGTACAGTATAATGTGTTACAATACAAGAGCCCTTAGTAAAACTTATTATGTTCTGTGTTTGTTAAGAATCGGGGCTTCTGGGTAATAAACATATAAAATGGATAGGATATTGCAGAGTCAGATTCTTGCTGCCAATTCTGTCTGAAGCCTGAAAGTGGTCGATATTTTTAAGCATTTCTAAGCTAAATAAAAGGAGGGATTAGTTACGGTGTCTGTGGCCTCTGGTTGGTTGATTCAGAATTACTTTTACTTTGTTGTTGCCCAAACTAACAGGAGCTAACTGGCTAATTTCTTTTGGTACAAACTTTGTACAATGCACGGGAGTCCATTAAGTCCATTAAATAAAGTTCCTATTAAAATTTAAATTGATTTAAACTCACTGAAAGTATTGAAAGATCTTCTTAGCTTCCTTGTTCTCCAGGTCTTGAGTTAAGGTGCCATAGTGCTTCAGCTCAGCAATAGAACAATGACAGCAGGGTCTGGATCCAGTCCATTTAGATTTATGGATGCAAAATGTACCAATGATCAGAAACTGAATTACGTACAAAATATTCTTTTCCACTCCACTGACCACAAGATACAACATCATATCAAATACATCAATGTGGATATTAGTACCCATTTTCCTATTGAGAAAACTGCGTATCTACCCTCAATAAAGTGGAAAACTGAATGAAACGTGTTTCCATACCTTCATTACAAAAATCCAAAGTGTAGTCTGTTTTTAGCCTCAATCTTTCCAACACTTCCTTTACAGGGTAACTTCAGTGTAAAATCTTGAACAATAATTCTGTGAGCGTATTACAATGCTAAGCGACATTATTAAAAATTGACATCATGAAATTTTAAACTTTTGACAAAGGGAAGTTTGAAATGAACATTTCTGTAATGAAATAAAAATGAACTGAAACATTTCATTATAACATAATTTAGTGACTTTTTAAATTATTTCACAATTTATTGGTTCATTTATATGTTTTGCACAATTTATTCACGCGACTATTCATTTCATTATGTCTTTTTTATTTATTTAATGTTGAACACTTTGGGGCTCCATAATTTTGAAGTATTGGCACATTACATAACTGTGACATTGATTCTTCTATATACTGTAGGATTCACAAGCCAATGTCCCATCATATAAAGTGTGAAACATCTACATCCCTGCACGCTAAACTCAATCATCCATGCAGAAATACACAGTAACTTGAATGCATCCATGATTTCATTTGTTCATAGTGCTTTATGGTGTTAGTGTGACTGCTAACATCCCAGCCAATAAATGCTATCCAGGAGGCAGAGAAGAAAATTGTGGAGAAAACCGTGCAACAGCAGCTTAAATCCAAAAATATCTTTATGGGGATTTGGCATGATCCTAAGTAACCAGTTTGAGCTGAAGTGTAGTGTATATGTGTGTGTGCTTTTGTCTGGCTGGAGACTCCCTAGAACAATGTACACAGGAAAAAGATTATCAGTTCTATTATTGAGAAGACGGAAGTTTGTATCCCCATCCGCCACACACATCACAATGCTGGCTCAGTATAGAAACAAAGTCTCTGAGAACAAACACACACTTCTGCCAATACAACCAGAGCAGCTTAGGAGCAGCTTTGAAAAACCACCCCTTCACCACACTATCAAACACGCTGCACAGACTGCTTTCAGACATCTCTTTTCTGCTGGTACTTTAAGCAGCATGTTGGGCTGAAAGCAGGGATGTAGTGTAGTGAATGGTGAATATATTTCAATTCAGTTTGTACTTTGTATTTGTAGGGTAGAGCCTATTAACCATTTTTCCTGACATATATCTTTATAATTCATAATATAAGCTCCATAAGGAGAAAAGAAAATGACATTATAGACTACAGGAAGTGCTGGCCCAGTTTTTCACAACATTATTACAAATTTGTATTTTCATGTAATTGGCACAAACTTGTCACCAGACCTATTTCTATTTAATTTTTAACCCAGATTTGGGGTTCAGGGTAGGTTAAGTTATATTAATAGATTTAGGTCACAATAAGTTATTCTGGTGAAAGTTACACTCCCCGAGTTTGTTATAGCACACACATAGCTCACTGTTGATGTTTCGAAACTCACTTGTGACCTGTGATTATCTTCAAAGCAGTAGGCTGGGAGGAAAAAGTACAAATGCCCCTTGAGATCAGGCTGAAAATGACTACGGTCCGCAGGGAGTCGAGGGAAAGTGAGGCAAAATAGCTTATATCAATGAATCCAGCTTTTCTTCAGCTGAATGCAGCTTTCCTGCTGCCAGCAACCATAATAACACTAGAAAGTTATTTTGGCTTGATAACAAGTTCATCTAAAGTTTTTTTCAACTGTAGTTATGAAGTCAGTTGGATATCACTTTCCAACAACTGTCACTCCTGTATGAAGGGGTTTGTAGGTTGTAACAAATGGCTTTATTAACAGTAAATGAATATTTTACTAATGTTTAATAGATCGTTTATAATCCATTACTAAGAGCAACTTAAGGGTTGCCAGGTTGTGACAAATGCTGCTGAGTCATTGATATAGGGTTTTGTCATTACTGGGATATGGATTTCTCACATTTCTAATATGCCAACAACAAAAATGAGTCATCTGAAATTTAAAATGTTAATAAGTCGTAAAGTGTTCTTAGAATAATTCCTCAGGCATAAATAATAATATGTTGTTAATAAATAGATTTTTCAGATCACGTCAGAAATCAAAAGGGTTTTTTAAAAGGGTTTTACGTATGAAAAGTGACAGAAATAGTTGTGAAAAAATGTAAAAAGAGAGCTTGAAAAGTTCAAACCCCGACTCCTTTCTCACCTCCACACATCTGGCCAATCACAGAGCGAAGTGGGTGTGACTGTCGGATTCATAGGAGGGGGTTTCCAAAGCGCCTTAAGTGGTCAAATGCTCTTGGCTTATACCTGATTGATAAAGCTTTAGTAGATGAATTATTAACCATTAATAAAGTAATCTTATCTTAATCTTTTTTTTTTTCTGGTGACATACTGGACAGCCTGTGAAAAACCTCTTCAGGCCTTTGAAATAATCTAAATAATCAAGATCTCTCTTTGATTAAACTGCTGACAACTCGTGGAGCTTTGCACTATGTGAACGCCAAAAAGACTGAGAACCACAGTATTAGATCATAACTTCTCTTCCTCTGTGTATCAGTGTAAAGCACAGCGAGACAGAGAGGAACAGAGTCCTGTGGTTTTACCTCTGTGGATGCTGTGGTGACCTGCATCATGAATCTGTTTCAGTTCACGTGTACATAGGCCTTGTTTATATGTTCATGTATTTGGTACAGTGTGTGTGTGTGTGTGTGTGTGTGTTTGTAAACAGGAAGTGTGAGGATGCATGCAGTCAGAGGACACAGAGCCATGGGATTTCCCACAGTGACAGAACCGCTCAGTTGAACGAGGCTTCCCGCGAGTGGGTGGTGTGTGTGCGCGTATGTGTGTGTGTGTTTCCTTTTACATGGGTGGGCCCATTTGTGGTCTGTGTAAATTACGGACAGCTGATAAACAGCATGAGACCAACAGAGAGTTTAATTATCTCTGTGAAATATCTTTGTGTGTAGGTGTTTAACCTGATCAAATGTTGCAGTCCACAGAGTTTAGGTTAAAGGCTTCTAGCAGAGAGTGTGATTTGATGAATTTTGCTATAAAAATGTAATCAATCAAACTGCATCATAGCCATCAAAGTGGACCAAACTGACTGGCTCTCATTTTTAATAAATAAGGCCAATAGCAGCCCAGTGTATGAGCTGGAGTCTGTGAGACATGTGTCAGTGCAGTTGGTGGTATGTTTCCACATGTGTTGCTTTAGTCTGTGGGAAGAGGCGAAACAAATTAAGGTTCAGCAGTTGTCAGACAATGCAGGGACAGGCTCAGAGCATCCTGAATTAGCTGCCATCCTCACTGTCAAGACAACTGGCCCTGGCAACTGGTTACTGGTGTGTTTTTTTTTATTGAACAAACCAGTTTAACTGTTTTAATTTGCAGCCTCTACATTGAGTGTCAAATATCAGTTTCATTTAAACATTAATACGCTCTTCTGTTGCCTGCTCACAGCTGCTGTATGAAGCAGAAGACAGACAAGTGTTGCTGGCTCAAGCCTTACTGGGGCCCTAAGCAGAAGTTAATTTCACCCCATCAACCTGCTGCATTGTACGGCCACAGAGCAGCCTGACATTTTTGCTGCACAGAGCAGCTACGTGTACAAAGCTACACATTGCCAGCTCTGTTGTGAAGTGACTTAATTGGTGCTGTCAGTCAGGGCAGATGCTAGAAACATGTCTCTATAGCAGGATTTGGAGGGTCTAACCTCATGCATTTTATACTGCTGCACCAAATGGATGAATATATTGACAATATGTGAATTGAAAAAATGTTAACGGTGAGTTATTGTGGTGTTTTGTCTGAGGATCCTCCCTGACCAAAACTAGTATATGTCAGCACATCAGTGAGACTATAATTCTGTCACATTTTGGTCAGATTACACACTCATATGTATGAATATTTATAAATGTTTTTTTTTTAACGTGGTATGGGAATACTTTAGTCAACATCATCTGATGTGTTAATGTAGAGTTTTAGTGTTTCATGGTGATCTAAATGCTGTTGTATGGTGTTCTGTTCTGACAAGGGGAAATGTCATAAGTGTCAGCAAGTAGCAGCTTCAGGCCAAAAATAGTTGGAACGTGTCTACCTCATAAAAGCTGTAACAGCTTACAGACAGTTACTTACACACCTTAAACCAGTACTCCGCTGATTTATCATTGCACTCCTTTAACATCCCTGGACTTAAGATCAAAATCAATGCAGCAGAACGGAGATATCGTCTTCTTTGCTTCACGCATCCATCCTCCTTGTGTCGAAACATGGCACCTATATTACCCACAATGCAACACGACCGCTGACAGTTCGGTCAGAGATTCAGGTGTGTTATGCTAGTAGCGGCTGATGTAGCCTGCAGCAGAGATGAGGAGCAGGCTACAGAGGTCTGGTAAGCTCCACACCCCCAGATTTTTTCCATTTTCAAACTTGCAGTCTTCAGCTCCAACCGAGGCTGACTCAAGTGACATCACTGGAACCTAATTATCAGACGGCGCAGCTCCCTTTGGAGATACAAAAGGCTTTAAACAACTTTTATTTCACATATGCAGCAGTACTCCCCAAAAACATACTTTGATGTGCAAAATCGGTGGAGTTCCCCTTTAAGATTTTATCAGCTTCATACACATGTCCATTAGGACATGTGTATGAAGCTGTTTGGGAGTCAGACTAGTAAACTACAGTAACTTTACATTTGCAATAGGGATCACCAAAATACAGTACTATAAATAATTTTTATTCCTAAGGCCTTTGTGACACATCTCTGATTCACAAAATGTCAGTCACAGTTTATTTCTTAAGGTGAATTAGGAACATCTTGGGGGTTACAACAAAGTGGGGTGGAAAATAAATGACTAAATAAAGATGTGGGCACAAAATGTACGTAAAGGTAACCCCAGGTTTTCTTGTGTTGATAGGAGAGGGTTTATTTTCTCTTTGAACAGTGAGTCATGGTACTCCATTACATAATAACATCATAGATGCAGGATGTCTGATGTCTGATTGAATAATCAATGGAAATAATATTTTCATAATGGGTGGCGGATTAATCATTTAAGATACATTAAAATATCAAACAGCAAATGCCCACCAGAAGCTACCAGAGCTCAAAGTGATACTTTCTTTTGTTTCACCAACAGTGAAAAACAACTTGCTGACTGAGTGTGAGAAGCTTTGCAGCAGCAAAAACCAGCAAAATGCTAAATATTTCTAAATTATTTTAAATTATTTATTAATAATCTCATCAATTAATGTTGTCAGTTACTGTCGGCTGTTATCAATTATTGTCAGACTGCTGTTCCCGGAGCGCCTCGGTAGCCGGATGATTACAGCGTGACCTTTGTTGCATGTCATACCCCTCTCTCTCCCCCCCGTTTCCTGCCTGCCTCTTCACTGTCACTATCCAATAAAGGCAAAAAATGCCTAAAAATCTTAAAAATCTTTAAAAAAAAACCCTACTATTCCTAAGGGCAAGAAAAAAATAAATGCGGGAATTATTAAATCTATTATGTGGTAGTGGCTGAATCACTAGCAGCAAGTTTATCTTAACAACATCAAGGAAATGAGAAGTTTGTCAAAAATGTGCTCACTCAACTTGAATCACTGATACTGTGCTGAAACTAGGCATTAAAGTACTGTTGTAAAACTCAAGTGATCAAGTGGCTCATTTATGATGTCAAATTCCTTCACGTACAGTACTATTTGTTATAATTATCTTTTCCATGTGAGGTTTGAGGACCAAGAGGATGTTTTTTCCATATCATACTATCTAGCAAGGTTAGCAAACTACGTTAGCTAAACAACAACTCGGCTAACCTAAGCTTCATATCAGGGGAACAGTCCACTTCTCTATGGTGTTGCACTGTGCTCCACTGCAATATTTATTCAGGTAATCACTTCTATTTAACACCTAATATCTACTGTATGTAATCAGGCAGAAAGCAAGGAGCTGAAGTGTCCGAATGACTGTGGCTGTGTCCGAAGTCACTCCCTCGTTCACCCAGTAGTCACTCAATACACCCAATTCACCCAATTTTCTGGGGCACTGTATAGTGGACACATTCTAATGAAATGGCGGACAGTAAATGTAGTGCACAACATAGTAAACAGGAAGTGATTTCGGACACAGCCTATGTTGATGCTTCCATTGTGTTCTGCAAGTATTTTACCAACAAGTTTAACCTGTGTTATCATTTCCATGGTGTAGTTAACCAACGTGATATATTTGATTTAGAATAATACTGAGAGAAGAATACTTTGTTATTTGTTATTGTTCCGCCTTTAGGAACATAGGCCATAAAAAAGACGACATCGATTTGTCCAGCATTTTGCGTCTAATTATTGTTTTGCATTGTTTAATGTACCACAGCTACACACAGAGCTAACTGGGAGTAATATATTTAATGTATATAGGGAGTAAACCTGTAGGATTCATATGCAGTACGGCTGCTACAAGCTAGGGACATTTACACTCACTTGTATTTGTAGACTACACAGTACTCCTGCATAGCAAACATGCATTATATATAATTATGTATTGTTGCAAACAACTGGAGACTATTGGTGACCACATGTAGATTTTATACTGATAATATTTAGACAAGGGTCTTTTTTTTCCGTAAACCTGCTAAACTAGAACACAGACTGTCTAACCTCTGTCCCCACTTCCTTTTGCTTTCAGCATAAAGCTTTTACCTTTCTTCATATTAATGTGTCTTCTACTCCTCTGTACATTTTGTTTATTATTATTAGCTACTGTATTGCAGGCCATGCTGTAATGTACTTAGTTTTAAAACATTTAAACGGTATGTGCTGCGTGATGTGTAGGTCTGAGCTGTGTTGTGTTGCGTGGGCGTGTTGCTCGCTGCCTTGTCTGTTTCTCTTCCTGTCTCTGTGAGTTGAGCAGTTAACAGAGGATCTCTCTACGGTTGGAAAACTTGCTTTCACATCTCTGTGGGCGAGAGCGAGCAAAGTGGTTTTCTCACAATAGATGCCTTTAAGATGACAGATTGACTCTGTATGTGTTAATTAGGTGAGAGCTATTGCAAGTCACAGTATATATCTTTACAAAATGTTGCTGGAGCTGAAGCACAAATACTTTTTCAGCCAAAAAAAAAAGAGATTGTGATGTGTGCATTTGATGTAAAGTTTCAAAAAATGAGTTTGACCAGTGAGTGGATGCAGCAGCTCGAGGGGAAACAACCTCTTTGTGAAGTTGAGGGAAACCAGTGCAGCTCTCAACAGTCTGTATTTAGTTTGATGTTTTTACTGTTTTCTGAGGAATCAACATCAAGGGACATTTTCCTACAAAGGCCTTTTATTCAGTCAACCCACACTGTTCCGTCTACTCACAGGTGGAGAGCCTCTTAGAGTTTTTGTTGGGACTGTCAGGCAGTGAAACAGCTGCTGTTTTATCATGGGGACGCAGGGAGTGGTAACCACCAGATGCACATGTACATGGGGCCGATATTGGCCTTTTAATACCATTCTGATATTCAGAGCTGATACTAGGTATTATTTTCATTATCAATTAATCTAACATTATTTTGTCGATTAATCATTTAGTCTACAAGTGTCACTTGAAAACTGTGAAAATGCCCATCACAATTTCACAGATTCCATGGTGACATATTTAGATGTCATGTTTTGCCAGACCAATAGTGCAAAATCCAAGCATATTCAGTTTACTGTCATAGATTACAAAGGAAACCAGAACATTTGATACAGTGAAACAATTTTTGCTTAAAAATTGCCTTAAATGATTAATTGATTATCAGATTTGTTGCAAATTAATTACAATTTCATTTACAATTTCATACAATTAAAAAAAAATAGAAATAGAAGATAGAATAGAAAAAGTTAAATAATCAAAAAAAACGTGAGACTTTCTTTTTTGTGTCTTGGGTGTGAGTAGCACTGGGGGGGAGTTGTTTGAAGACAGGTTATTTCTAGGCTAGCAGTTTCTCCCTGCTTTCATTTCTTCAGCTAAGCTAAACTCGTCCCCGGAGCACTGAACATTCACTGATAAAATTGATATAAATCTTCTCATCTAACTGTGGGGCTGAATAGCATAAACTCCAAAATGACTGGCTTTAAGACCTTAAATGCTCTCCAAGAGGTTTTGTCATGTTAACACAGCGTCACTAGCACACATGAAAATGACAAAATATGTGTTGACACAACTAGAAACACCCCTGTGATCAATGCTAAATAAAGTATTTTGCATGTATGCACCAAATTATTAGCAACAGTTTCAGTGAAGTATTGGTGTCAGTATTAGCCCACATTGTTGAAACCGTAGTGATATTTTCTTTTTGCCAAGAAGTACAGTAAGTACTATACTGACCAGCTGAAGTTAGCATCAAAGCTAACTTCATTTGCTTTGATGTCTCATGTATGGTCGTCACTAATGTTGGTCTGTCATTTTTCTGGTCCATAATTTGTAGCTATATAGTTATCTTTGGGAAACAGGATTTGACCACCATACTTCTGACAAACTGAAAACGTAGCAATCAAAACTAGCAGGAGAAAGAAATGATGGTTGTGGGGATATTTCTGTTGACAGCTTGATTTTATGCTGTGACTGCGACAGCTCGAAGCCCCCGACTTCTGCTCGGCAGCATTAAACTGGGCAGAGTGTCGGGGGTTGAAAACGTGTGCAGAGTTGCACTGTCATCATGAAGACTGAGGGAGTGGTGAGTAGCTGGCCTTTGAGGTTTTGGTGCGGCAGCTCTGTTCCCACCAGACCTAACTGATCACTCCCTGCTTTGATCAACAAACCTCGGGCCGGCCTGCTCTACCATCAGCTTGCTGAACAGACTACGTTTGATTTCTTTCATGATTCAAACTGAAATTAGTTCGCTTCCAAAAAGGCTCCTCGCTGTGTTTATATGGGATCCTCCTCGAGTCCCCAGTAGCCTCTAATCGACATGTTTGACTCAGCTCAGGGCTCGCCTTATGAAACAACAACCCACAGCTATGGAAACCCTGAGAGGTAACAGCAGAAAAAGGAAATGTGGGTTGTCATGGGGAATCCAAATAGATATGTTTTGTTAGTTTTTTTCTGTCATGGTTATTTTAAAGTCATGATTCAGGAACAGCAACAAAGAAGAATACAAAAAGAGCCACTTTAAATTTAGGTACCAGCTATCCCAGTTTCTTTGCAATTACAGTTATTGACTTGTATAAAAAGAATCCTATCCACAACACTGCAGGTAGGAACTGAAGTTATTCCACAGGGAACCAGAAGTAACCCTGTAAAACATGTGGAGCAAAGGTCACTCAGTTACACAGAATCACATGTTTGAATCACATCAAACTACACCGTATAATCATAACCGAGAGAGTAAAAATAAACTCTTTGCCTAAGTATGAGAAACTAAACCGGATGGTGTCATCAGTTAGCCTTGAGACTTCAGTGATTTGACAGAAAACCTGCGTTACAAACTGGTTGTCATAAAGTCAATTAGGGATTATGGGAATTGTAGGATCCAGTGTTTTTGGAGCATGACCCGTACCAAGGAGTAAAAGTCATGATATCTCTTTGATTTTAACCAGTCTTTTTTTTTTATAAAGTCTGTCTCTCACAAGTCCCCTAGCTTTATGGAAGAGCAAAACCAAATCGCCCTTTAATACATCACATTACAACCACGTACATTTCATAGTTGCTAACATTTGCTCATCCTTGTGGTTTTCTGTATTGTTACAGCATTTCTGCATTTGAATTTTACCAAAGCTTTAAGGAAAACACGAATAGCAAAAAGGCTCCCAGAGTGAAGAACCACAGAATGTGATATATTTATCGCACTATTGGTCCTTAGATGGTTTGTTTTTCAAGGCAAGATATGCAATACCACACTTCCATGTGTGATAAAGTAGTGTCATTTAGATTCAGTAACTGGTTACATTTAGCAGCAATAACAGTAGTACTTGCTCATTCTCACACAGTGTTGTGGAGGAATTTTGGCTCAGTCCTCCATATAAATCCACTTCAGCTCAGTGACATTTGTTTCCTTCCAAGCCAGAGTTGCTTGTACAAGCTCTGGAACTTGGACTTTGCTGTTCCAAAACTGTACACTTCTTGTTCTTCAGCCATTCTGATGCAGAATTTCTGGTTTGTTTTGGATGATTGTCATGCTGCATGACCCTGTGTTGCTTTAGCTTCAGCCTGTGAACTCAGTGCCTGACGCGATTCTGCAGGACTCTCTCATACAGAGCAGAATCGTGAGGTGATTGAAAGTCACACAGGCCTCAATGCAGCGAAGCATCGGCACACTGAGACGCCGTTGCCGCCACACGCGAGGGTCTCAGCGTGGAATGCAGTGTTTGCTTTTCACCAGACATAACAGGGGCCGTGCCAGCCACAAATATCCAGTAGTGACTCATCTGTTCATGGAGCACCGTTCCAGAAGTGTTTTTTACACATTTGACACTCATATTTGTCTTACTACTAACGCTTTCTGGCTCGCTATAATTCTCGTCTTTCTTTGACGAGTTGAGTCATAAACTGAGGCGAGAGAAGTCTTGTTGATGTAGTTTTTTCTGTGACTTCCTGGATGATCGTACACATCTTTCTTGGAAACATGTTGTAAACACAGCCTGTTGTGCAAAGATTAATGCCGTACTTTCTGCTTCTGGACTGCTTCTTTGGCCTTTTGAAGTAACTCTGGGTTAAGTTGCTAGTGTGGGTAGTAAGCTAGTTAGCCGGACATGCTAACATTAGCGGCTTACATTACAGCAAACACTGTTTAATCCTTTTCCTCTTGTAGTTTTGCTTTTGAGAAGGGTAAAAAAAAAAAAGACACCACCCTCAAAACTCTTTAAATGCGTGACTATTGCTTTTACTACTTCATTGACAATCGATGTTCGGTGGAGGGGTTTAGTGACCCGGCCTGTTGGGTTGTGAAAATCAGATACTGAGAGCACATTAAACATTTATTTGCATTAAAATGTAACTGGTTTATACGTATAATGTCTTTAAAATTCATATCTTAAAGTCACCTCTGATGCAGAAACTTTTTCCATCTGTACAGTCCCTTTTCTGTTGAACGGTACATTTGTCATGACAAAAAGGAACCAGGAAAAATAGTCTCCCTTGCTTGCAGTTATGACTGACTAATAACCATTGTACGTTGGTCATAATGGCATATTTCATAGGTCAAATTCCTTGATGCTTGTCTGGTGACACACAGCATCTACAGAATTGAATAATATGTTACTGTAGTTAAAGAAGGATACACGTACTGTCACCTTTAATCAGTATGAACTACATGTGTGATTGTCTGTATTTAATTTTTCTTGTACACACTAAGTACTATTACATTTGAATGAGTATCTACAGTAAGTGACACTCTTGTCTTGCACACTGACTAACGTGGTGACAAATTAAATGTCATATGTATCACAGGACCCGCTTCTCTTTTCCAGTTCTTTCTCATGGTTGTGAAAGCCTGATGTGTTCCAGTCAGATATCAGAGCTTCATTAACGCTAAATGTTACCCAGGTGTTATTTAGCATGTGGCAAAGCTTTCCTTTATGTTCTCCATCTCTGGCTTGATTTACTGTTTGTTGGTGTGTGGGTGGGTGTTGAAGTGGTTTAAGGCCCTTCCTTCAGCCGCTGCTTCTCGTGCTCTCTTCCTTCTTTCTGATTCTCTCACACACATATGCAATGGTATGTAGGTCTACACCTGTGGGACACAGCAGCTTCATCAAACCCAAGCAGCCGCTAGCACACCAGTAAGCTGACTCTGATGTCTCTGACTGTCTCTGCTGTGGTCAGAGCTGTTGCTTACTGAGCTCACTGTGGTGAAGTTGTTGAAAAAGTGAGGGGGTGTTTTTTTTTCTTGGTAGATATGATTTGCATCTCGTGTATACAGACCAGTTTTGCTTTGACCTTCCAGTACAAGTACGCTGAATCCACAAGATGTTTACCACCATCAACTCAAAACTGGTATAAAAGCCTCATATTTGTCAAACACTTTACAGGGCATATCAACATCTCAAAGTCTTACTTTTATGTCTCTTTTAAACACACAGTACATTCATAACAACGTGTTAAAATGAATTTACTATTATTGTAATAGTGTTTAAGGCACAATCTGTGATCCAACTGTAAACCAAAGGGAAGCCACAGCACTAAAATTCAAAATACACATAGACAGGTTTGAAACTCACCCGAGAGACCATTACTGAATCCTTAAGGTAAACAATATATCAGTAATGTTTGTAAAGATAGCAGCTAAATATGTCTATATTCTAAATTATACTGTAATGAAAAAAAACACAAAAAAATGTTTATTTTGATTTACACGGAATGGATATACCGGATTTTATTTTTTTTTCCGTAAAGTTGGTTGTAATGGTTGGGCCCTTAAAGCTGCAATAATAGTTATGTTGTTGTTGTTGTGGGGTGTTTTTAGCACTAGGGGGCAGAAGAATTCCAAAACAGCAGAAAAACACACACCTCTGTCCTGTTCTAACTTTAAAAAGGTGCAAAAGAAATCTACTATTCAGCAGACAACAAACACTATTAGAATTAATTTGGAGTCATCTTTCTGGCAACCTGACAAATTTAAGTTCAATATTCACTCTCTGTTTTGGTCTCCACCAGCTCCACCAAAAATATCTGGCTCTTCAGCTGCTAAATGCTCCACTATGTTCACCAGCTAGTAGCTAACTTTGTCTGTATGTCTGCCGTTTGGTGTTGGGCAGGAAATGTATAGTGAGTTTTAATTAGAGCTAGTTAGCTGAAAACAATTGCCTGCTGCTGGAAACAGGATTGTTTCAATCAAGTGAGATTCAATTAGAGTAAGTTTGTGGGTCGTAAAACCCCAAAAATCAGCTAAAAGAGCTAAAAAGTTCAGCAGACCCAGAGTTGGTATTCTTTTTCACATTACACATATACTGTATATATGTGTATATATATGATTAATTGTTGGTTGAGTTTTAAAGTAATATTAACCATTGGCACAAAGTATTAAATAGCAACACTCATTGGTGTGACAGTATAGTTCTGTTTTTCATCCTGACATGATTAAATCTGCTGAAAACACTTTTTCTGTTATTCAATCTTGTTTAAAATAGCGAATGGTCAGAATTATAAATAATACAGATTATTGGCACACAATATAAACAAATCATTGGGTTTCAATCCAAGCATATTAGCAGCCACAACCAAAGACCTGTAATAATCAAATCCTATTACATTGTCAGCATGTAATCATTTATGCACACATATACTGTATGTGTGCCAACGCACAAATACACACCTCTCACCTCATCCCCCAGGAACAACATCTCATGATGTGCTGAGGAAGCTGCTTGCTCCCCAGAGATGGAAACTACATTAGCATGTACAAGCTCTTATCTTCTGAGTGGCAGCTAATTAGATTCTGTGGCTCTAATATGAATAATCTGATCTTCCATTCCTACTCCTGGTTATCAGCCGAGCCTTCAGGTGTTGCTGAGGTAAGGACGGAGGCAATGAATAGATAAATCACTGTTCTCTCCGCTTCTTTCTTTTAAACCGGTCTTTAATCTTTGTTAATGCATTACACATCCCAGCAAATGACAACATGTGCTACTGCCATGGCAAAATGAAAAATGAGACATCTGTCTTCATCAGTAGCTGTTCTTGTGAAAAATATTGTACTTGTCTCTCTGTGACTGACTGATCAATATCTTATTATTATTCAGCCAGAGGAAGCAGATAGTACACACGTAGGTAACAGCAGAAAATTTTCATATGCACTGTGAGCTAATGGATGAATAACCCTTTCACGAATAACTGGGGTCCTTAGTTATGGTTAAGAGAAGACATTAACATAGATTCCTTCTCAATGAAAGGAATCTATGTTAATGTCTTCCTACACATGCTACTGTATGTATCATCCTCCACGCTGCTTTGAAGGAGCTTACGTTGAGGAACTGACGCTTGCGGTCCATATTGTTCTGCCCTCAGACTTTGTTAGCCAGTAACCCGTGCTTTACCCACGTTTTGGCTTTCAGTTCCTGATTGTTACATAAATTTGCAATTACTCATTGATGCACTCCGACTTTTCTGATTAAAAGGTTGGAGTGGAAAGACTTATAAAAAAAAATATCCTGCTAAACTGAAAGTGTAGTTACCTTGAACTGGGTGTGTTTTATTGGAAAACAAAACTAAAGGACTAAGGGATTTTTATCACTAGTGGGACAAAAAAAATGTGACGTTGGCCAGAGGAAAGTCTGTTGTTGTTGCATAAACCAAAGATTTATCTGCTGGAGCTACCACACTGTAAATACGTAACACATGTTGTGGCATCTCACCAGATACATGTTAAGAAATTTCACTCTGGGCAAAAATGTTTGTCAGTACAGTAGATGCACCAACGGACTGACATCATCATGCCTAAAGCCACCTGCATGGTTAAAAATAAAAACGTATTCACTCAAGTAGAGCATGAACACAGCCATGTCGGCATGTTGATTCTGAAATCTGTGTAGAAGCTCATTAACTATTGAATCATTAAAATAACCATCAACATAATTCATTAGCATTCTGTTTTAAGCTACTGTGGCTGTCTGGAAAGCTAATGTTGACTAATATTGAGACATTGACTTGTTCAACAAATGTATTTCTTAGATTAAAGCTGCACTTATCAACAGTTTGATATTAACAATGGGTCAAATTACTATCTATAATGTGAGTGGTGTGACTCATAGCGACAAACCCACAGAGATTATCACCACCTCTGCAGTTCCCCTCCGGTATACGGAGAGTTTTAGCGTCTTTAAGCTTATTGCTTTGGTTTTATGGTCCACAACTTTACAGTTTGGTTGTAAACTTGTTTCCATCAGCAGGGAACTATTTTCAGAGAAAAATCTCTCAAAAACCCACTCTACAGCACCTGCCCAGAACCAAAACAACAGATAGACAAAGTTAGCAGCCTGATAGATAGTGGAGCATTTAGCAGCTAAAGAGTCAGATATTCCCCTCAAGGAGTTGGGGACTGAAACAGAGTTCGAAGGAGAGTGAACACTGGACTTATATTAATCAGTTTACTGTTTGCTAACACGGTAACACATTCGCTGTAACAACTTTACAAGTTGATGATGTGTCACTGTTTCACTCTTTCCACTGCCCCCAAGTTCAAATTCAATTACTGCAGCTTTAAAATGAATTCTACATACATTTGCGCATTTCTTACAAATGTAATACAAATGTATTTCCCTGTTGAGCAGTGCCTGGTGTGATGTTTGTGCTGGATGCAAATGTTTAAGTTAAAATGTAGTGAAGTAAAATAAATTAAAAACCAAAGTCAAAACATGACTGACTTCAACAAATGTTTAGATATAGAAGCAAAAGTTTTTACCGCCATTTTAGCAATGACAGAAAATGCAGTCTTCTCTGAGCTCTAACTAGTGAGAGAGAAAAAAACTGTCTGAGTCGACGCTTTCTGATTTTCTGTTCAGATGTTCACTTCAGCCAGTCAAACCAGGAAAACGCTGAATAATTCACCAGTTTTCTTTTTCCAATGACATTGTTTGTACCCGACTCCAGTGGCAGTTCTGTTCAGTCAACAACTTCAAACCTTTTCCACATTATTTCCTTTTCCTTTAAAGCCTTCACTTGCATCTCCGACTGTTTACAGAGTCAGAGTTTCCACATAGGTGTGGATCCAGAACAGTTCTCCTTTTATTTGCCATCTGCTGCCAGAAAACTCCCGAGGATACAAACTACTGTACAGAGAACAAGATCAATGTGTTCCTCTGCTGCTTAACTCATTCAGACAGAGAGAAGTCACTTCTCTGGGTTTCTCATCGCCGCATTGCACTTACTAGTCATACACTGTTACTGCTCACATTTCAGAATATAGATGAGAAACTTGTAGGTGAACATACTCAGTGTTGTTGAGGACATAAAAAATTATTTTTTTCCTTTCTCTGTTGTGCTCTTTTACAGACTGAAAGCTCTGGTATCAACAGGAGGTCGGAGTGTGCAAGCAGCATGTGACTGGTAAGTTAAAACAACAAATGTGTATATACAGTACATTCACATATACACAATACAAGTCAGGGAAAATGTGTGTTATACTGCCCTCTGCTGTACAAGGGTGTTAAAAAACTTATTTGCAAGTTGTATACAGTAGGTACTTTATGTATATGTTCTGTATTTTGTGGATAATTTATGATTTTCTGATTTATTTATTTATTTTTCATTGTGATTGTGTCTCTTTTGAAAAACAATGCAATGTCAATGGCAAGAAATGAATGAATATGAATGAATACAATAAAAAAAACTGAATGAAATTCCTCTCAACAGATTGAATCCCGGATTCACTAAATATTTGTGACCACAAACATTACCAATTAAGAAAGCCAGTGCTATTCACCGGTTACACACTATGTAAGAAATAGTGTCAAAAAAGCCTCTTGTGCCCATTAACACGTATAGTGTAGAAGTCCCCGAAATGATTGTAGAGCAAATAAGATCATTTGAAATGGTGAATGAAGGCGGAAGAGGTTATTCATTCAGAATATCTGCTGTCATTGCTGCAGGGGGAGAGCAATGTTACCAGCAAACAAGCAGGCAAGGCAGAAAGTTTTCTGTCCCAGAATCTCAGTTCAAAACAGGAAATGTTCCAATTTTACAGGAGCTGTAGGGCTCAGATGTGCCAGCCTTGTTGAACTGGTCATACTGGTCAGCTCAAACCATTTGCATTCAAGGCTGTGTGCTTACCCAGTTCTTCTTTTAAGGTTATATTTGTGCCACAAGTGATTTGGCAGATTTTCTTGCAAACTGTTCACAACAGAAAATAAAGGCATCATTTTAAGACTGTCCTCAGAGCACAGTAGACCTGAGACATTTCTTTGATTCCATTCACCTCTCTTTCTCTCTCTCTCTCCCCAGGCTGTTTTCCCATGTGGATGACCCGTTCCTGGATGACCCTCTGCCCAGGGAGTTTGTCCTCTACCTGCGACCCAGTGGACCACTACAGAACCAGCTCTCCCACTTCTGGCAACAGAGCCGGGTCACTTGTGGCAAAAACAAAGCCCACAACATTTTCCCCCACATCACCCTCTGCCAGTTCTTCATGGTGAGCTGGAGAGTTGAACTGAACGTCAACTGATACTGTACGGTTTTATGAAGGTCGATGGTTAAAAGTCATCAAAGGTTCATAGCTCATGCCCCAGACAGAGTAGATGGATCCTGGTCGCATGATTCTCTTCTTCATCCCTGTATGTAACGCCTCTTTCAGACACCTCATTATGTAAATGGAAATTTGACATGTCTGAATAAGTGCCCAAATCTGAATTAGATGCCCCCAGATTAACATGAAGACCACAGGTTAAATAAACATGCACAGAGAGAGATTTAGCACCTCATTAAGAGAACATTTTTCACTTCCTTTGCACAAAGAAAATAAAACCACTTTAATAAAGCAGAAACATTGTGAATGAGCCCATTTTACGTTGTTGAGGAGATTGAGCCATTACTGTAACAGAAAGATAAAGTGAGCAATGTTACATATTCCCTGTCTGAGTAGGGCTTAACTCTACGTCACCCTTCCTCCTTTCACACAGTGTGCAGACCACAAAGTAGAAGCTCTATGCGAGGCCCTCCAGGCCACCGTTCAGCAGTGGCGGGGTCGATTTCCCAGCCCGCTGCCTTTAGAGCTCTACACATCCTCCAACTTCATTGGTCTTTTCGTGGAGGAGCAGGTGGCCGACGTCCTCAAGCAGTTTGCAGCCGACTTTGCCACAGAGGCCGCCAGGAAGGCAGGTAGGAACCACAAGCATTAGGGATAAGGGGCACGCGCCATATACCCACAATGCCCTGGGTTTGGAACATCTTAACTGCATGTCTTCCCTTCTATCTGTCCCTTCTTTACTATCTTTCTTCATCACTGTGTGTTGTTTGTCAGCATCAGTTCATCACATTCACCATGTAATGTGTGGTGACCAGCGTTCTTTTCCAGCAGTGGCAGTAAATGATTGGTCAGGATGGCGGTCACGTTGGGTTATTAAAGCCCTCACTCAGTCTGTCACTGTAACTTTTTCAAACAACAAGCGAAAACGAAACTGACTGCCAAACAGTATTTCAGGCAGCTAAGTGCCAGATCAGATTAGAGCTTGGCATTAGCGCTAATGCTGTGTCATATTTCTGCTTTATGGTTAAGAGACCGATTAGAGCGTGTCATCCAACTCTGATGTGGAAATGTTGAGCGTCTCTGATGTTTTGTGCAGTTTTACTGTAACTTCTTGAGCAGAATATTTTTTTACTTCTGTACAGATACTTTTGTGCAGATTTTGTACTTTCTCAGGGTGAATTGTTGGTGAGACATCCTGTGCTGTGTAAAACAAAGTTCTGTCTCATCTTTCAACTCCAGAGGTCCATGTGGAGCCTCACAAGAAGCAGCTTCATGTAACTCTGGCGTACAACTTCCCCACCAATCACCTCCCGTCACTGGAGAAACTGGCCAAGGGCATCGAAGTCAAGCTAGGCTGTGATTGGCTGGCAGTCCTGTTCTCCCGCGACATTCGTTTTGCAAACCATGAGGTAGCTAATGTTCTTACTAGGTCGAGGTCACAGATATCTATTTACCAACAGCATCAAAGCATGCTGACACGTGATTATTTGTTCTAAATGTCCATAAGTCAGCCAATAATTGTCACATTTGCAGACCCTGCGGGTGATGTACCCCTACATGCCTCAGAACGAGGATGAGCTGGAGCTGGTTCCTGGCGATTTTGTCTTCATGTCTCCAGTGGATCAGAGTAGCACCAGTGAGGGCTGGGTGTACGGGACCTCGCTGGCCTCTGGGCTGTCCGGCCTGCTGCCTGAGAACTATGTCAGCCTGGCCGATGAGTCCGACACCTGGGTCTTCCACGGGTGAGCAGAGCCCCTCATACTGAGAGGTGGTTGTAATTAAAACAAATAAAAAACAAAGAGCATTTACATTATGATACAAAATACACATAAAACAACTTTTCAACAACTCAGGTTCTAAGGGAGTTTGACAAACAGAATGTCTAATATCTTATTTATTACCTCCTTACAAAACTCTTATTTTAACACACCCCCACATACTATGAGTAAGAGTTCATTGAGACTTGGTTTGCCCGGTGGCCAAATGGTGTTGACTGTCAGATGAAGCCAAAAAAGCCACAGAAAACCATCATTATATATATTTAGTTTAACAAACGTTACATGAGTCCACATTATCCAGTTATACTGAAGCAGCTGTAACTTAGTGTTGCTTTGAGTATTCACTCAGAGTGAGTATAAGCCACTTATGAATTAATTATATTAATTGGTGCTAATTGGTTAATCAATTGGTAATTGGTCCCTCTTTAAATATCAATATCAAATATTGCAATGCTCTACCATTAGAATTTCTTCAAAAGGAGTAAGTGTCCGTTTTTTTATCCTTGTCTGCAAATGTTTTGCTCCTCCTAATTATTATTTTGGATTAGTTGCAGGTATCAAAAAGTCGTTTAGCTGTTGCCAAAATACTCCATAGATCAACTTTTCATAATTGCCAAGAGAAAGCAAAGATGTAATTTGTACCGCATGCAGTCCCTGATATCCGCTCTGCCCGTCAACCACAGCTCCCATTCGTTCTTCAGCTGTGGGCCCAGTGACAGGACCAGCAAGGAGAGAGGGATGTTTGATGGACTGCTGGACAGCCGACGCCCTGACAACGCGAGTCCTGGAGACACACCCACCCTCAGTCTCATTTGTCATCCAATGCAGGTAGATTTGTTTTTATGTTAATTGTTTTCATAATTCACCTAATACTGCATCTTTGAAAAAACACTCATTAGAATTTAACACATATACTATTATCTATGCAAAGCCGTGTAATTTACTGGTGCCTTTTATTTCCAGCAGGTCCTGCGGATTAGTGGAAGTCACTCTCGGCAGCCAAAGAGGACGCTTTTTGTCTGTCGGCACGGTGAGAGGATGGATGTGGTCTTTGGCAAACACTGGCTCTCCCTCTGCTCGGACAGTAAAGGTGAGAAGTCAAAGGTACAGGTAGAAAATAGGAATGAGTAAAAAAGATTCCTTTTATTTCGCTGCACTTACAAGAAAGCACCTTTGAGAATGTGTGTTTTTGATGTTCTGCAGGTAGATATGTACGTTCCAATCTGAACATGCCTCCCAGTTTGCCGCTGTGGGGAGGACAGAGAGACTATGACATGGACGCTCCTATCACTGTGTTCGGATCCACACAGGCTCGACTAGTGGGTACGTCACCAATGTAGCTCGAAATGATGTAGGCCACTATACCTGGTGTTGTTGCATTGCTTTTTGTATATGAAATGTGTGTGTGCTCAATATGTGCTTTTCCAGGTGAGGCCCTGTTAGAGAGCAACACAGTGATAGACTTTGTGTACTGCTCTCCCTCTCTGCGATGTGTTCAGACTGCACAGAACATCCTGAAAGGTAAGAAGAGTCTCTTCTAGAAAGTATCATGGATCGGGGACTCTCCAACATTCACAAACTGATCCATACATTTTATCTCAGCACAAAGGCAATCGTGTTGAATTTTAGCAAATGAACTATACTGATATTCAGATTTAGTGTGCTGGGGATGTGATGCAGGTCTCACAAGGACCATGTTTTTTAAACTTTTAAGATGAGCTCTGATGAACTGTGTTTGTGTAAACAGGTCTGCAGCAGGATGGTAAGCTGAAGGTGCGAGTGGAACCGGGGCTATTTGAATGGACCAAGTGGGTTTCTGGGAACTCCCTCCCTGCATGGATACCTCCCACTGACCTGGCTGCAGCCCACTTCAGTGTGGACACAACGTACAGGTGATACAAACAACTCGGGGCAAAACACACTTTGTGCAATTAGTTACATTAAACATGAGCCATTAGTCACGTAAATGTGTTTGTCATCTGCAAAACGTCTCATTTACTTTTACTAAATGGTCTCCAGACATTTGATTGCATTTTTGGCTCAAGCATATCTTAAAGACTGTTATATTATGTAAACCATCTGTATCTAAGAATCAGTAAAGTTCATACTCAATGTTGTATTTGTTGAAGAGTGTGCAGCGTTCACACAGTTGTTCACAAAGCAACACGGTCTGGCTCTCTTTGAGCTGCCTGGCTTCACTGGACCTAACATCAGTGGTATCATGAAGCTGGTTATCAACTGGCTCTGCTGACTCTGAGTTTACTGATCCAGCTCTGAGCGTGAAAGGTCAACAGAAGCATGAGGTACATGGAGTACTTAATATGGCATGGGCTTAAAGCGAGTGATGTTCAGATAAGCCTACAAAATAATCACACAACTTGAATGGAATAAGAAGCTGAAGCGACTTTAGAAATAATAGCCAAATATTTAATGTCAGGCTATTTTCAGCATCTTCAACATGTTTGGTAGTCGAGAATAGTGACATTTTGGTTTGGTTTGGTTTGATACACGTAAAAACAGTCAAAGTAAGGCTCATGGTGCTGACAAAGCAGAGAGGATAAGTAGAGAGAGTTTTAAAACAGGCCTGAAATAAAGTATTGAATGCCTGATGAGGTCTATCTGACCCACATGTTGCATTTATAATGTACTGAGCTACTTAACAGTGTGTGTAATTAATATGCAGCTGATTGCTATTTATTTGGCAGTTATTGTGGTAAACCATTTCTCTGTTTGTTAGAAGTCACGATTTAAACCCAGAGTGGTTGCATGATTTTCTTCTATCTCTGGTTTAATTATCATGATAGGCAAAGTGATTCTACTGATGTACAAACATGTTTCTGTTGCTCTTTATTACCTGTCACTTTATTGTAAAGTCAGTACTTATGTCCATGTCAGGATCCTGTATAAACGATGGTCACTAGTTTGGATCTGATCCTCTGAAGTTAACCTGCACTGTCTCTGTGCAGCATAAGTTACCATGTTGATCTAACCTGGTTAAAAGTGAGCCAGCTTCGTGATTTCAGAAAACCTGTGTTAAGCCCACAGACTTGGGCTAACCCACTAATTTCTGATCATTGATTCATTTCATTATCATTTATTTGCTTTGCGCACTTTTTTCCTGTTTGCTTCTCTAATGTATAGAAACAAAAAAGTGGAGTGGTCTCAGATAAAATCCTAAAATGCCATAGCATTCAAATATTACTCTCCATTCTGTTTCATTTCTCTCTTTTTAACATCACTAATTATGAGTGTGAGTGTTGTGTACATAAATATGTACATATGGGTATATATACTCTGTATATACAGTATATATTTGTACAGTGTACAGTTTACACGTACTACCTGCAGCTGTAGTTGTGTTGTTTATCCACTCTGCCCTGAGGCGTCCTCCTTTATAGCTCTACAGTAGTTTTATAAAACCACTGCAACACAGTTCTTCTGTGTGCTAATGGTTTTTCTAATACTTGTTTTGTCTCCATATAGACCTCTGATCCCAATCAGCAAGCTCACTGTGTCTGAGCCCTATGAGAACTACATGAGCCGCAGCTACCAAGTGACCAAAGATATCCTGTCAGACAGCAAAAACACTGGTAAGAGACACGCAGCAGAGCTCCTGGAGCATTTGGAAGAGGTTGTTGAGCTTGTGTAGGTGAACATTTACTTTATTGTTTTACATTCTCGTGTGTTTGTCCACTGCTGATGTTGCATCCTGCCTGGGTTTCCACTCTCTGTAGGAAACAACGTGCTGATTGTAGCCCACGCTTCTTCCTTAGAGGCCTGCACACGCCAGCTGCAGGGCCGCAGCCCACAGAGCGCCAAGGACTTCATCCAAGTAGTCCGAAAGGTCTGTTCACTGCATATCTTTTTTAGATCTAGTCCATGTGACTTTTTTTTTCCTTTTGTACATCCCACTTTTCTATCCATCCATCCATCATTACTTCCATCTGGTTTCCTCAGTTCCTCTCCCCATGCCCATTGTGGTTGAATGTGCAAAAAACATGGGTGTGTACACTTAAAACTCCAGAGATGTGAGGAGTCCATGTATAAAAAAAGGAAAAAAACAAATCAAAGTCAAACCAAGTTGTTCAAATCTTCAAAAAGATTTTGTTTTTATTCACCTGACCAGTAGACTGACTGGTACTTTTAGTGAATCTTTAGCACCAAAGGAAAAAAACCCTCAGAAACATGTTTGGATCCTCGAGCATGTCAAAGATTACATTCCCACATTGAAGGAAATACGTTTCCAAGTTAGATTCAGTCTCAAACTCCAGGTTGTCCAGTTTGACCACTCTGACCTGACTTGGTCAACAAGGAGGCGACTGAGGACCTGCTTGTTCTCAAGTGCTCACAACTAGTGACATAATGTTTGTGGTGTTGGTGGATTCCTACCAGACTAAACTTCCTCTTTAGATAATAGTTCTTTGTTGGGTTGCTCATTAGTGGGAAACTGGGTTTGCAAGCTTTTGTTTCTCAGGTCAGTGAGGCTTTAGTGTTTGTCTGCATGTTCTCGAACAAAACCAACATTTATTTTTTTCTGTTTTCTTTTGAAAAACAAACAGAACAAGTCTATGGAAGATTTGGAGTGCATAAATCAAAACAAATAAATAAAGTGAAATACGACGCACATTGTTACATGTATGTGTATTCCCTTTTTATGTATGTTAAAAGGACAATTATTTAGCTTTTCGTCTTTAATAACTGAATGAATTCAATTTCCATGCCACATTAAAATCAAGTCAAGTCAATCAAGTGTCCAATCACAGCTTGGGGGCAGGACCATGGGTGGGGCTGTCACTGATGGCAGCCATGACAGACAGCCTTTCACATTAGTGACAGTTTCAGTTTACAGTTTCCTGTAGGTTAGCCGGCTGAAGGGATACTATTATTGACTGAACATTTAGTTACATTTGTGGTTGACTTGTTTCGGCACTTGGTAAACTACAGAACATAAATCATCATATTCGCCGCGTGTTTCAGGAGTTACATGCAATTTATGTTTCTGTGTTGTTTTTCATGTGATTTAGCGCAATTAGTGATTTGTTTGGCATTTCACCAAAGCTTTGCGCCAAGTCTGGTACAGGTGAACACCAAAATCCTGATCCCAACTATGTTTAATATTCACTGTGGTCTTTAGAGAGGCTTTAGTGTTGGTCTGCAATTTCTCAAGGAAACAAAATTCTCGAGAAGTTTGGAGGTGACTGGTTGAATGCCGGATAAGCGATGAGGGCAGCAGACATATTACAGAGAAAAGCTCAACAACTCATTTTGTCATGGGAACAGAGTGCTTTCAGTAACAGGCCGGCTGACCTCGATCAGACAGAGCGGCTGGTTGCTTCTTCATTAGCTGCCTGCTGTCTGTTTTGATGCATTGAGGTCAATAAACCTCTTTAAACGCAGCAGCTGTTTACCTGCTTTCTGCTTTAACACCATCTACAGTCTCTCACCTCAACTCATCTGAGCAGATTTATTCCTCGTTACCTGGACTTCAACCTGTGACACTCGATCAGGACCAACATTGTTCACTCTGTCTATTTCATTGTTGCTCTCTTTTTTGCTCTTTCCGAGTCTTTTTTCATGATCCACCCAGTCTTTATAACTTGAACAAGGGTTAGAAAAACACACAGGGATGGAAGAAGTATCCAGATGCAGTGAAAGTAGTTATACAACAATGTAAAAATACTCTATTACAGGTAAAAGTCCTGTATTCAAAATCTAAAAGTACAAAAGTATTATCAGCTATGTACTTAAAGTATCTAAAGTAAAGTCACCTGTAACAGTGTTATAAGTAGGGATGGGCATTTCAAGCAAAAATACTAATCGATAATCACTGGGAACTATTCGACAAAACTTCGAATAAACAAAATATATTTTTGAAACAAAACGATAGTCGCACAAACTATTTGATTTTTTCTAATTTAACGACTATTCGAAAATTCGAAAATCACAACCCATCCCTAGTTATAAGCGTTGGGCAGTTTAATCTAAAGAAATGTAAGTCTTATAAATACATTTCTGTCCATAGTTGAGTCCTAGTATTGCAGTGCAGTAAGAATATTTCAACAAGTTAAATCAGCTTGTTTAAAGTTATAGAAATTAAAATCTGTCTTGAAATGGGAAAAAATAAGAAATCTGAGAATGAATATGAGACCGTGTTTTATCCTTATTACTGTCATTTTAAGAATAATGGTAGTTGTAGTACTTGGTTGTGGTATTTACCAATGGACCATGATCTAAGATTTCTGAGGCGTTTCAAATACATTATAATGGCCAAATTTAGAAGAAATTATTATGTTAATATTTAAGAATTCAATTCACCAAAACCACATCCACTCCAGAAAAACTAAGTAACCAAGACTTGGACAATATTGAAATTCAAATTCACCATTTCAAAAGCAAATAAAATTGTCATCAGGAAAATGACATTACTGCAGGAGGTAAAATTACTTTGCCAGTTCTATGGTCTATAGTGGTTCAACTTAAACCTACTCTCTCATCTAAAAAGTATGTTTTATTTCCTTAAATTTCTTTTTGTAAAACTGACTGTTAATTCCTCTGTTTGGTCCTTAGATCCCCTACCTGGGCTTCTGCTCCTGTGAGGAGCAGGGAGACACGGGGGTCTGGCAGTTAGTGGACCCTCCCATCCTCCCCCTCACACACGGACCAAACCACAGCTTTGACTGGAGGGAGACGCTTCTGCAAGAATGACATCTGTCTGATCCAAACTCGACCAACCCCACACCCAACCTGATCATACTGTACACCCACAGACTGCAGTAACAAGTTTCAGACCAGTGCCCCCCCCAAATACTGGAACCTTTCTCTTTTCAGCCTCTTTACACAGCTGGTGGCTTAGCAGTGACGGCTGAACAAGATTCCTGCTTGAAGACGAGGAGCCGAGTCCCAGTCAGTGAATGCTCGGTGAACTGACTGCATCTGAGGCTGGTTTCAACAATGATTTACATCCACTCTTGAATTTTATTGTATTTTT
>NTHP01000133.1:333247-395683 GCA_003416845.1 Oplegnathus fasciatus
TGGGTTGAGATCTGGTGACTGTGAAGGCCACAGCATATGATTCACATCATTTTCATACTCATCAAACCATTCAGTGACCCCTCGTGCCCTGTGGATGGGGGCACTGTCATTCTGGAAGAGACCACTCCCATCAGGATAGAAATGTTTCATCATAGGATAAAGGTGATCACTCAGATTAACTTTCTGTTGATTTGCAGTGACCCTTCCCTTAAAGGGGACAAGTGGACCCAAACCATGCCAGCAAAATGCTTCTCACCTGTATGGAAACATCTGCATTTGTTATATTTTCCTTTAATTAAGGTCAATTTATGAATTCATAATTGAATTTGAAAATGGAATTGCAAGTTATTTCAAGACTTGTACATTTTACATTACTTTACATTTCTTTTGAAAAGTGGCAAAAGAAATGCAGCTTTAAATCAGGTTATACTTACTCAGTGCTTATCTGGGAAATATGTCGGTGAAGTCACTCTAGTGAATCACCATCTGGTTATTCATAAATCTTTGATCATGTTTTTGGTTACTTGTAACCACTGGATTGCTACATTTAACCAGACCAGCAGCGGGTTTCATCGATCTGGACTGATTAAAGTCTAAGATGTCAAATGTAGAATGCAAACATTGCTCATCAAGCAACAGCTTCTTCCTTGAGTTAATACACGACACTTGCTCTTTGTTGAATTTCAGTCCTTGCTACACTTAAAAAAATTGGCCATTATCACAGTGTGCCAACATACACTCACTCACATAAAATGATATACACTGGACATTTTGTAGTATTTGTAATATATAAATATCAATGAGTGAAGGTTTTGGTGATGTTTTTTTGAATAAATAACACATCAAAAACATTCACCAGGTACTTTTCACACTTTAATTCAGTGAAGGTACCCTCTTAGTTGTATCTGGATAATTATGGAGGAGTAAAGAACCTGTTCTTGTTGGATGACCACACCATCGTGTGCCAACGCTCCTCCTGTTTCTCCATCTGGTTGCAGAAGATGTTCAGGATGTGTAGTGACCCTGCAGCTCCTCAGAGGGGTGGAAGCTCGATGCTGGCTGTGACTGAGACAGTATATCTCACTAGTGGCAAACTGCTTCTATTGTCTTGACTCTTCATCCTGTCAGACCTGCAGACGCTGTCCTGAAGGTTTTTTCTAGCAAGTACAGTAGAAGACTAGAGCTGTTGGTGCAGGGCATGACTCATTTTCCTTGGTCAGCCGAGTGGATAGTTTAAGTCTTTGAGGACAAAAACCAGAGTGTGATGTGAGCTGGAGGAAGTGACGAGGCAGAGTGGACGGTTACCGCTGTAACAGGAAGCTCCAGCTGCTTTCTCCACAGAGGAGTCCTCCTACAGATGAATGATGTGGAGCCCAGGACTGCTGCTTCAGATCACACAAACATTTACATGTGTGGAAGGTCGAGGTTGTACTCAGGAGTGTGCCACCAGAAAAATGATAGACCTTTTTCAGTGTTTGATTATAATCAGTTGAAAACATTTACAAATGTACGAACTTAAAAAGTTTTACTTTGATTCATTCAGTTGCCCACTCAGTCTGGTTGTCACAATGGTCTTTCTCATTTGTGATCATCATTACACTCTGTGCTTTGCTACAGTTATATTAGAATAGACAGGGACAAACCCCTACAAGCATCTCTTGTGTCCACATCTTGGCAGCCTCAAGTCTGAATGCGTCCTGGTGGTGGTGTGAGAGAATCATGGTGCCCAGCTGGCTGAATTTGACCTTGTTGCAGAAGCTATCCAGTTTAGTTAAGGCCTGTGGATCAGACACAACATCTCCAGCCTACTGAGATACTATACCCGTTTGTCAGGTCTCGCAGCTGAATTCAGTGTTCAGAATACAGTGTTCTGAACTTTCCTCTAGCATACTGCAAGTAGCAGCAAGCTGTTACTTTTCAGTAATGCCAAACGTCTTCTCGGCTAAACAAAAAAGTGAAGCTGGCCAACAAAACGTCTTTAAAAAAGGGAAAATGGAATAAAAAACAGTGGATCATATGTGACAGCCCTATCACTATTGTAGGAATTAAAGATGCTATTAAGAAACATAACTTCTCCTGGAACAGATGGGTGTAAATCAGAGTATTATAAGCTACAGTATATTATGAGTATTATTATGGAAGATCTAAAGTGCCTACATAAAAATAATTGTCCTCTTAACATATGTTTTCCATTTAATTGTGACACAATAAATGCATACACTTTATTTCTTTGTTTGATTTGTTTTTATGTTGACATTTTAAATCTTCCATATATAATCTTATAATATATTATAATATTGTTTTGTTTGTATTTGTCTAATATCATTGCTAAACAATGATTACAAAAATTATAGCACTATGTCTGTTTAATAAGAAATAATAAGAAAAGGATCCATTAATCTAGCTTTTACTCTAGCTTTTACATTTTTTTTATAAGTGGAGGTCATTTCTCTGAGTTAGTCAGCAGATAAAACAACTCTCTACAAGGTAGATCTCAAATTTAGCACAGTTATTATTAAATAAGATAATAGACAGATGAAACTATAACTCATATATTTTAGGACTTTACCTTCAGTCAAACCTTTAGACCTTGATAACTTCTTAAACAGTAAATTGAATGAATTAAAAATTGATATTTACACCGATAAAATGTCAAGAAAATGTAGCCTATGTCAATTTTATTTCTTCATTAGCAAAATTCCTTCTACACTCAAGCTAATTTGCAAAATAGAAACTCATTCTCTTTATGTCTTACCTTAGCTCTTACCTGAACACACTGAAAAACTGTACAAACTCCAAAGCTGTGAAAACTGCAGCCTTATGTAACAAATGACATGTGAATTTTAATTTTTTTTTTTTAATTTGACTTATTCCCTTTACTATTTCATAATTATTATTTGTGTGCTACCTCCAGTATTCAAACCCTTATTACTATCTTTGGAATGGTAACCCTGTTTTGAGTTCACTTCCATTTTAATTAATAATAATTAATTGGTTGTTAAAATTTGAATTTAAATGTTTAAATTCAAAATTAAAATGGATCACGACAGAACTGAGGGAGGCCTCTCCTCGGAAGCAGGGCAGGTATTAAAGGCCTGCAGGAACTTGCTAAGAAGAGGAGGGTCAAACCATTAAGCACACAAGAAGGTCCCCCAGGTGAGTTCAAAATCATGTATTTGTCTTATAATAATGGCAATGAAATGTTCTTATTCTGGCACAGAAGTGACAGGTAGTGCTTTTTGGAATTTCATTAACATAATAGTTTGAAATATTCATATTTGCTTTCTTTCCAATAGTTAGATGAGAAGATTGACACCACTCTCATGTCTGTGCCGTAATTAAGCTGGAGCCAGCAGCCAGTTAGTTTAGCTTAGCACAAAGACTGGAAACAGCCTGGCTCTGTTTGAAGTGAACAAAACTGGCAATAAATTGTCCAACACATAACCCTCAGAAAACCACAACGTGTCATTTTTACATGATAATGGTATTCACATCTAGCTAGCTAACTCTTGGCAAGAAAGCAAATAAGTATATTTTCCAAACCATCAAACTCTTCTTTCCTCTTTAACATCTGACTGTTGTGCAGTTGCAGCTGGATGTCGGGTAAAACTGGTACAAGAGGCTGGAGCTTAAGCTGATGAAAAGGGCCAAATATCACATCATGTCTCAAACTGTTGGTGTGAACACGGAGCCTCTGAAATGGCCCATAGCTCCAGATGGCTACATCCCCAACTCTGTGATCCGGAGCTGGGGGAGGAAGGGAAAGGACCTTAACAAGATGGACTGTTGGCATGACTTCTCTTATAGTCTTCATCAGATGGATGAATGCACAACAAATGATCAGGAGGATGTGAGCACAAGAACTTTCTGGTTCATACAAGATGAGGAAGAAGAGGAAGAGGAAGAGGAAGAGGAAGAAAAGACAGATGGTGTGAAAAGAAAGAAGAAGAAAGTGGAAAATGAGAAAAATGAGAAAGACAAGGAGGTAAAAATGGGGGTGGAGGTAAAGGAAAGGGCAGATGAGAAGAAAGAAAGGGAAGACAAGAGGGATAGAATTGTCCTCGTGAAGCAGTCCTACGACACCCAGACTAAGACTACTCTGCCGAACCATCTGAAAACATCTGATGATGAAAAAATGAATGTGGAGCCTCAGAGGCAAGAAGTCGGTTCAACATACAGTTCAAGTTCAAGTTCAAGACAGACTGTGAACTTTATGTAAGTATTAAAACTGAGTAATGGTTTGCAATTATTCAGAACTTCTAATGCAAGTTATACAAAACCCCATAATTAAGCATAAATGTATGCCAACTTTTTAAACATTGTTTTCTAGACCAACCTCCTGTCATGAAAATGGACCTAAACAACTGATAGAGCTGAGGGAGGACATGAAGCTTCATGAAACCATCACACCTCCACTCCAATATCTCTCTGTGCCCAATAAACAGAGAACATCCAGTTTCGTTCCTAAAGGTACCAGCAAATGACGCTGATATGGTATTTGAGATGGTTATTTTGGCCTGCACAAGAGAAAATGTATAGCTTTCCCCTTTACTTTTTGCTTTACTATAGAGTGGCCGGAGCCTCCAGTGGAAAGTCCTATGGTGTCTGCAGATACCATCATCCCAAAGCAAGGTTACTGTCACCATATATTCAGTCAGTGCATGAAGACATTGGGCCTCATGCAAGAACCACTTGTACAAAAAGAATTGTTCTTAAGTGGCAAGTCCAGGTGATTTAAGAGATCTCATTTCACAATTCACAAAATTTATGAGTGGTCCAGACCTGCTGTATGAGTCATGAACTCTTGTTTGACTTGAGAAAAATAAAGCCTGTTACCGAAATCAACTAAAATAAAACAATGCAGTAAAGCGTAATGTAAAATTAATAATTTGGTCACCGCATCAGGGTGATGTGCATCATGGCTTGTCCATTTACTGGCAGGTTGGGCAATATTTCTTTTGTGTAACATCACCTGCCTTATTATGAAATGTATTCTCTTGTCCATCTGCATGACTGCCACATCATCTTGACCACCTCCCATGTAAGTCATAGACCGCTGTGCTTTAGTAAGACGCCTTTTTGGATCTAACTTGATGTCAAACATTCCTTCTTCATTTCTGTCACAGTACAGCTCTGCAATGACATACAATTTAAATTGTTTTGGGTACCCTAACACCACTTCTGATACAGCTAAATATGTTGTGTTTTTGTCTGTTTATGTCCACCTGCAGGATTTCAAGCTCCACAGCATGAAATTCTTGACATTTTTAGCCATGCTAGTAGGCTCTAGGGATGGCCATCTGCGTTGGTTGGTCCACCACTTTGGTTCAGACTGAAATATCTCAAATACTATTGGATGGATTGCCATGAAATTTTGTAGTCATTCATGGTCCTCAGAGGATGAACCCTGATGACTCTGGTGATCCCCGACTTTTGCTCTAGCATCATCATGAGGTTGACATTTGTGATTTTGAGTGAAATGCCTCGACAATTATTGGATACATGTTCCCCTCAGGGATGAATTGTAGTCACTATGATGATCCTGTGACTTTTAATCTTGCACCATCATCAGATCAAATTTTTTAATTTATCCAGTACTGTACTTTGATTTACGACCCAATACTTGAAAAACTAATGGCATTCCCATCAGCTTGAGTTGTACTTTGTGTCATGCTAGTGTTTGCACTAAGGCCAAAGCAAAGTACAGCCTCACAGAGCTGCTAACATGGCTGTAGACTCTTAGTCTTGTTGTAATTGTAACTTGCCCACAAATCGAGTGGAATGGTTAACCCCAGGTTAACCTTGGGGGCATTGATTAGAATACTGATCAAATACAAACACAAAAGTTGAAACAAGCTAGACATGACAAGTTTGCACAGTTAAGTGAGTTTGCTGACTTGGGACACCTGAACAAGTAAGCAAACCTCACAGAAAAAAGGGGGAGATGTTTAGGATAACATTACGAAAATGTTCTTGCCTGAGTCCCATTGCTTCTTACAGTATGTAAATCACCATTCTTGAGATTTCACATTCTTTGAGTTACATGTACCTTTCCATACTCATAGAACCCAGGATAACCTCGTACATACCACCTATAGAGCCCAAAAACTTCACTCCTCATCCCCTGAAGCCTCCCTCTCCAAACCCAGAGGATCCTGATCTCCAACCAGACCTTGAGCATCCTGAATGCCCGGCAATCAGAGATAAAAGGTTCCTCCTGTCTGCCACTAAATACAGCAACACCAGCGAACAAGCACAGGTGCCCCTTGACCGAAAAGTCTTGCAGTTCTATAAGAAGTTAAAAGTCAGCAACAAGAACTTGTCACACCTTGGGAAACTCTCCACCACAGCTGAGCGCTCTCCTGCTTCTAAGGCTACGCACTCCACTGTTCCAACAAATACTGGGGGGCTGAATCTGTACAGTGGATTGTACAGCCCTCCTGCCTTTAGCACTTCACAGTCCAACATTCAAACTCAGCCCCCCGGGATTATCCACCCTGGATGTCCCAGTCACCCACTCTGTTCTGATTACCCTGCACAATTTGCCCAAACTATCCTTCCCTTCAAAGACCAAAGAGGTCACAAGTCCATGCCTGAGTGGAGGAAGACTCTGTACAAACTTATTTCTCTCCAAGGTTTCTGTTCTCCACGGGCAGCAAGTTTGGCCACTACAGATCATCAGGTCAAGTCATCCAATGCCAGACAACTTGCAGCAACCATCCCCTCACTGCAGCCTGGCCAGGCAGCAGCACATCACAGGGTGGTGCAAAAGATTCAGATGACAGACACCCTAAAGCCGGCATCCTTTCACTTCCACCATGTGATCCCGATGGCCTCCCAACACAACTTTTTCACTTTAAATCCATGCGGGAAGACTCAGTATGGAAGGCTGCAGTTTGACTGGATGAGGGGATCTGAGGAGGACAAGCTGCTGAGAGTGTCTGCAGTTAAGACCTAGGATACAGCTCATAAGTTGTAGATGAAAACAGAGCCATCTTAATAGATCTGCTTCGCAGCTGGCCAGTTTGTGCACCATTTCATTATGAGGTTATCTGGTCAAACAATAAAATAATCTGTTGTGTATTATTTTTGTCTGCATTTTGGTAATACCGTCATTTAGGCTCAAACTAAGGCGACAGTGATGTTGGTTGGTTTGTCCACTAACTTGGTCCTGACTGAAATATCTCAACAACTATTGGATGGATTGGCATGAAATTTTGTGCAGACATTCATGGTCCCCAGAGGATGAATCCTACCGACTTTGGTGGCTTTTCCCCTGGGGCCGCCTGCAGGTCACAATTTTCCATTCTCCAGCAAAATATCTCAACATGTACTTGATGGATTGGCACAAAATTTGGTATAGACATTCATGGTTCCTAGACATTAGCACCACCAGCATTGTTGACATTTAAGTGAAATGTCTTGACAATGCTTCGCCATGAAAGTTGTACAGATATTGATGTCTCCCGCAGGATGAATTGTAATGTCTTGAAAAACTTGAAAAGTTCTCCAATTAACTGATATTTTGAGCTGATTTTATCTTTAGACTTTACAGTCTTCATGGCAAAAAGTTGAAACCAATATACTAACAATGGTCTAATGTGTAAATCAACTGCAATAAGTGTCTGAGATTTCAGCTGATATATGATTAATAACAACACATAGGATGCAAAAACCAGACAGGTATACACACATAGCTTTATTGACATTTGTTTCTTGACATCAGTGGTTTAATTTGACAAAATGTTCACATAAGTGGCAAAACAAGACACTTGAGGATACAATATAAATATTTTGTCATTAATGGATTGATGCAACAATGAGTACTGTCTGTGATAAAGAATGTAAATACAGAAACATTCTACGTTAATTCGTGCAGAAATTAAAGCTGAAAAACAAATATGGCTAACGTTACCTCACATTCTCTCAGGAGGTTTAAATTAAGCACAATATACAATGAAGACCTATAAAATAAAAGAAATACAATATGGTATCACACTAACTGTACAGTGGGCACACTGATGCAGAATGAAGGTCTACTGTGATTTCCCAAAGAAAAACAGGCATTGTTCTATGTAAGGCTTATATGCAGTTTACTTAGGCAGAAATGATACATTTACTGAGATGGCACTTTGATGGAAACTATAGAAAGACAAACAATGGCATTCAAAACGTGTTTTTTTTCCATTAAGCAAGTCATTAAGGTCAACAAGTTTGAAAATCTATTGCTTTTGGAAACAGCTCAGTTTTGATATGTGGAGTGCAGCATCTTGCATGACAACAGTACAGCAAATACACGTTTTTCATCCTTTTTTCTGTTCATTTTATATATACAAACAAACTAACCTTTAGCTAACCTGCTAAAATTTTGAATAGCTGTGTATGAACTATACAGGTGTGCACTGCATTCACTAAACTATATATTCTCATAATTATGACTTTTATATCTCGTAATTAGGGCATCCATATCTCAGAATTATGGAAAAACTTCTCCATAATGACAAGAAAACCATAAGTGTGACATCCATATCGCATAAGTTGGAGATAAATATCTCATAATTGGGAGTTACAGATGTTGTAATTATGATATCAAGTCAAAATATTCATATTCATAATTACGAGAACACTGTCTCATGATGACACATCTTTATCTCGTAATTGCAAGAAAACTACGCTATAATCCTGAGATACAGAGGTCATAATAATGAGCTAAGGTCTCTAATTTGTTTTGCTTGTTGAATGCAGTGCTGCTTCAGTATAACCTCACCACAACATGCAAGTACTGTACCATCTGCATGAATGAGTCCATAATGGCCATTAATCAAGTTTTGAGTCAGTGTAATGAGTGTAGCAATACAGCTGTAAAACAGTGTCATTGTTTAAAGAAATATTATGATATTTTCAGTTAAATAAGGTCTGTTTGGGCACTTTGCATGTCTAACACGACAGTAATTCACCCCATAGCTGGTTGAAAGCCAATGAGTACTGTAGGTTTGCTGTTGTGCCTTCTACTTTTTAAACAGTTGATTATACGACTGTATATCCACAAGTTTACACCATATTTAAAAACCATAAGCTTACAGTTGATACTTACTGTGGTGCTGTAGTGCTGTATCTGTAGTGATATTGCATCCAGGATACAATATCAGCAAAGCATAAACAGGACAAACTGTTGCTATACAACGGCTCTGTGCACATTTAAAATCAGAGCAGAAAGCTGAAAACAGATGCAGGAGTTGTAATCTCCAGTCATGTAGTGGAACTGTACTTCATATCGTTTCAGTACAAAGCTGCACAAACTTAGCATCACTAGCAAAACGCTCCCTCCAGCTTATCATCATGTCTATTAAATATATTCTCTCTCTGTAAAAGAGGTAGCTAGCACACTCTTAAAAGCAGTAAACCTCCTCAGCTGAAAATCTCACATTTAACGTGAGCTGAATGAAGGTTACGCAGAAAAGGTACTTTTATTTTCAGGAGACCAACGTGATAAAACATTATAGCGCTAATTAATCCCATGGATACTTGTGAACATGAAGAGGTTCAAGAAAGAAAGTCACAGTTGACTCTTTGCCACAGAGCTTAGAGCTGATGAATGAAGGACTGAATTTACATTTATATTTACATTTCACACCTGAATGAGCCTCATTTCATTGCAGCGTCGCCTGCTCCGAACCAGAAAATGTGCCTGCGTGTTTGAAAACTCATCTTTGGTACCATCAAATGTCAGCTTTACCAAATGAGAATGCAGCTAAGAGCTAAGAGAGGAACTCTGGGTTAACTCCTCTTTTTTCCAGCTTGTGGGGAACAATAATGGACATTAATGAAACATCCTCGGTTATGGGGGAAAATATTTGAAAACGCTGAATTTTAGTGGCATTCCATATTATATACTGATACTCATACTATATTGATAAGCTTTAAAAAACAAAAACAGGTTTAACCATGAGGATATGGGACAGTGATGGTACTGCGACAATGTTTGAAGGCCATTTTGTGTTTCTCACTGATAATCCCAGTAAGGCGGTTTCTACAAGGCTCAGGAGATGGTCCCATGAGGTACTGTATGTAAGAACAGGCTGGAACCAAGACCAAGAGTGCTACAGATTGCAGTGACTCTAAACAAGCTGATAATGACAGATCAAGTTTAGCAGCGTTGTACGCACAACTTTGGTCCAAGTAGTGTTTGAAATCCTCAACAATGTATCTGCTGTCGACTGAGCTCACCTTGTGCAAAAGAGAGCCACTGTTCTTTTTCTCAAGCGACATCAAATGTGTAACATAAAAAAAGGAATTCAAGTTTTTACTTGACACAAGGCTGCGACTGACTCCTGCACTCGAGGACCCGGTCACCTCCGGGGGGCCCTGCCCCTCAGCCGAGCAGGATTATCTGGCATCGTTGAGCTGCCTGGCCACCGTCAGGATCTCCTTGGCCCCTTTGCTCAGCAGTAAGTTGGCCAGGTCGACCCCCAGCCGCTCAGCCCTGTCCTGGGCTTCACCAGAGATCTTGCTGGCTGTGACTCCCACTCGCTGGACCCGCTCGTCCACCTCTTCTTGGCTCTGTCACACACATTATCAAGATAAAGTTTGGTATGTTGTTATTATTACATGTTCCTCTCAGTCTTTATTTTTACCTATGCAATAGTCATGAATGTGACCAGTGGGCTGATACACTGTACACTCAGCTGTTACCTTGTCAGTAGCAGCAATGCTGGTCTGCATGGTTTCCTTCAGACTGTCTGATCCATCCAGGCTGTACACTGCCCCCGTCAGGTAGAGCTGGGAAAACATCAAACAGTTTCACCTTCAACTTTTATACTTTTAGAGCAAAAGATGAATCTCTCCATCGTTTATTTACGCATTCAAAAAGCAAATAGCAAATGGCCATTGTGAGTGGGGTGGTTAAGAAGGGGCACAGACTGAAGCCAGATTTACAGTTAGGCTGATGATGGTCTGAACCAACTGTGTAAAGTAACAGAATCTGTACACCACAATGTCACACTGTCTGCTAACCCCTTCCACTGATCAGCCATTTGTCCAATCACAGCTTATGATCTCTCAGCATGTTGAAGTGGTGTGTATGGGGTTGTACTGAGAGATTTACAGCATTTGTTTTCTCTGTCCCAAAACCAAAAACACAAGAGAGCAAAGGTGCCGGATTAAACCATGTGTTTGTCTACTCTAACGTAAGCTGTCGATGTTAGCATGTCGGGCCTCTACCTTACCATTCTTACCTGGGAGTCCTTCACTTCTGTGTGTACAGCCACTGGAACACTGCACCCACCCTCCTACAAATGACAGTTAAATTGAATACATGGGCATTCCTATATTCATATAGTGTGAAAATGAGTCGATGAATGTGTGTGTGCGTGTGTGTGCGGTGTACCAGGTGTCTGAGGAAGGCTCTCTCAGCTATGCAGCGCAGCACAGTGTCTGAGTCATGGAGGACAGACACCATCTCAAGGATGTCTGCGTCTCTGGCTCGAACCTCCACTGCCAGAGCCCCCTGACAACACAACACACACATATGAACTTTAAACGCACATGTGGCTGTAGTGTGATTATTATTCAGCCTTCTCTTCTATGTATTAGTCTTTTATTATATTTTCCATCCCACCATTCTTACCTGTCCAACAGCGTACATACAGTCTTCAGGCCCCAGGATCTACCAGTGGAAAGAATCAGACAGTCGGACTGTTAGATGAGAAATGTCAGCCAGAGACTTCACAGGGAGGACGAGGGAGATGATCACGAACTGTACCTGGCTGATCCGGTTCTCCCAGCCCATTCTTCTGAGGCCGGCAGCAGCCAGGATGATGGCAGCAAAGTCCTCCTTCTCGTCCAGCTTCTTCAGACGCGTGTTCAGGTTCCCACGCTAGAGCCGGCAGCTAAGGAAAACACCTCAGAGACAAATGTTCATTCTGGCTTGTTAGCACAAAAGTCTTCTTAAACCTGTAAATGAGCAGACTGTTTGTTGTGCAGTACAATCTAAATAATTCCCGTCTTATTTTGAGCATGTTCTGACTGGCTTCAGACTGCCTTCTAAAAGGATACAATATCTTTGAAATCCAGGTGGGGGAATCTCTTCTTCAGCTGAGCAGCACGGCGCAGTGAACTGGTGCCGATCACACTACACAAACACACAGAACGGAAAGTCAAGTTATTCAACTTTTGATACGAGTGAAAAACAAACACAACTAGTTGAATTATCTATTTGACTGTACCTGTTTTCTGGCAGAGCCTCAAGAGTTTTCCCCATATGTTTGGGGTGTAAAACCACTGCGTCATGGGGGTTTTCTCTCCTAAAAGCAGCAGGAAGCACAGGACAGTGAGTACTTACAGCTGGTCAAATGACAACCACAATAAGATTACACAACAAATACTATAGTGGTCTGCAGAACAGAGAACAAGTCTATTTGACTTGGACTGAGCTCCACTGAGGAGCAACAGGAGCTGTTCCAACAAAGGCAGGCTGATCTCCTGCACTCAGCACCGCCATCTCCTCTACTCCGCTTCACTGACAGCAGCTTGTAAGAAACAATAAAGACCTCCTGATGTAGAAACTGTGTAAACTATGTCATCTCCCCTTTCCTGTGCCCCAGATACTTTGTCTTTCCCAACAATGGAAACTTTCCAATAAGGGAAAATAGCTACATCAAATGATAAGAAGACAGAGAAGCAACTAACAACTAAGTGAATTAAATAAACCGTGGGGAGTTCTCTTATAAACTTTAATTGTATAGATCCATGTTTGCTCGCGAGCTGTGTTCTTTTCCTGCCTTTTGCTGGTGCATTGCTGCGTTTCACAGTCGAACCTGAAAGTGAATTGCTTTATTTTATTGCTGCAGAACGTTTCGTCTGTTTTCTCAACAGCCTCATCTTTCGCTTCCCCTGCTGTTAGCTGCGCAATTCACAGAATCTTAAGCTCTGTGAGTGGAAGTTTCTTACCGAAACGCACCAGCTTTTACTTTCAACTTTTTAATCAAAGACCCAGATGTTTTCTAACACTGTTGCTCATCCTTTGTAGTGATGATTCAGTAATATTGTCTGAAAAATGAATGTGACTTTTACTTCCAGAAAAAGGAGCACCCAAAATAGTTCCTCTCGCTTAGCTACTCTTTATCATGACGCAAAATGGTGGCATTTCAACCTGTGGCAATGACAGATGCTTGCCTGTTGCAACAGCCTCCTTTTTTGAGTAGCTAAATGTTAGTAAGTGAGGTGACTGAGACTATGGTCTCTTGAAACTCTAGAATGAGGCTGGAAAAGTGAAAAACAAAGCTGCTGAGTTGAGTAATTTGTGGTCTTTCTGACTGAATGTTACTTACTTCCCCTTTATAGCAGCAACATGATACAGTGTGAATTTATAGACATAATGTACACTGCTGGTGTGAGTGCACTCACTTCAGCACAGCCCCGATGGTGAATCCTGGAGGCAGAGTGGTGGGAAGGTCTTTCAGTGAGTGAACCACCAGATCAACCCTGTGGGACACACACAGGAACACAGTCACACATGCATGCTCCATTATGTCTCGTGGTATATAATGCAGCCATTCAGCGGTGTGTATGATTTACATCTTCAAGGCAGCTACAGAACAGAGCCACCTGCCACATCTGAGGCTGTGGAGGGAATCAAAAGGTTTCCCTCTGCACTGACTTTACATGAAGCACACAGTGGATGCTCTTATGGATTTTTGAGAGTATGTCGTAGAAGAAAATATGGCCTGGTGAATGATAGCGCTTTAACTTCATACTTGTTGAGTACTGGCACAAAATATTTGTGACTAACAGCTAGTGTTTCAAAGTGAACCCCTGTCACGGTTGGTGTCCGTTGGTGAAACAATGGTGTGAAGCCAGCGTGGTGTCAGCCACAGATGACACCGCTAACACTCACTCATTCCTCTCCAGAGCATTCTCCAACTCTTTGGTGAACAAACTCTTCTCTCCAATCTGCATTCAGAAGACATAAACACACAGTGAGTGTCTGTTATACTTTACATTTATCTGTGACATTGAACATAAGACATTTACAGTAGCAGATCCACGTTGTATGTTCCCTTTGCATGTAATGTATATCATCAAATCCTGAATCACACACTGATCCTACAATGAGCAGTGAGAATGAGCTAGGCTCTAAAGCATGTGGGTTTTGGACCTAAAGAGCAGTAGGAGTGTGTTACAAGTCGGTAATGTACTGTAGGTCATTTAAATACTGACTGCTACAAGTCCTTACCATGTTTGTTTGGATTATTTGAATAATAACCCAACTATAAATTGTCAACTTGAATTTCCTGTTGTTTGCACACATTAGAGGCCAACATGTCTGTTTACAATGTAGCCTTTGATTTGTCGCTAACATGACAAAGCCTCACCTTCGATAAAGCTGTGTCGAGGATTTTGTCTCCTGTCGTTGACATGCCAACTGAAAGAGAGAAGACACAAAGACTGAATAACATGATTATCCAGCAGCACCAATAACGTACCATTAGAGGCACAGATCTACATCTTTCACAACTTATTGCGTTTGTCCCACGTGATGAGACGCAGGATACTCAGGTGATAGACTGCACCCTCCAGCAGCCACAGTGGAGGTCAGCACAACAACGCTTTAGAAGTGGAAACAACCACTGGTTATGTGAGGCCAGATAAGATGGTGTAAGTAATGGCTACAAGCTGCATTTTGACATTAACATTGGCTTCTCTGCAGAATCAGCCTGTTGGTTATTTACCTTTTTAAAACTCTCTTTGCAAAAAGGTGTTCCTGCTATAGCCTGACCAACAGTGGATTTTTGAAACACATAGAGAAACAACTGTCCATGCTCTCTGGTGGACAAACTATATAATGGTGACACTGTTTCACTGCATTCTCTTGTCACTTTACTGCTGCCACTGATACAGCTGTATCTGCAATAAGCTCATATCGGCTGATTATATGTCCGGCTCTAAGTTCTTCCAGATTGTTGGTGGTTTGATTTCTGTATAAAGTTGTCAAATTGAGCAACGTGCGGGTTAACGCGCTGGCTCAACTTACATTCAGAGAAAAGCTAGACATTAAAAGGTCCTGCACACCTCACTTATTCAGTCAAATTACAGTAGACCTCTACTCAGGTTTGAGTTGGGTCGGAGCTATGCTGAAATTACGTGAGGTCAGCAGTTGTCAACCAATAAGAAAGATAAAGGTGTCACCTGTCCCACCCTAACTGGTGCAACCAAACTAATAGGGGGGTCAGAAAAATGTCAATCAAGTGCAGTCTGTACACGCCCAAACAGTCCTCAGACAAAGTCTAATCAGGCAGACTAAGTGAAAACACCTGTGTAATGAATCACTTACTTAAAGCTCAAAGAATATTATAATAATCATTCAATTCAACCCTAATTTGCAAATTGCCAATTATGAAATAGACGTCCATAAAGATGTAGGATCCCTGACTGGGATGATTCTTACCTATTTCCAAGTGGACATCAGGGTACAGTTCTTTCAACTTGTCCGCCACGCTGTCAGTCTGGATGCGAGCCAACTGGAACAGAAGAACACAGCAGCGCTTGACTTAAGCTGGGTTGTACAGCTAGTTGTAAAAAAAAAAAATTGTCAAACACTCATCCACAGAGCCCGTGACCATCAAATCAGTATGACAGACTGGAGGAGGAACAGTTATCTGATAACTACGTTATCGCTGCGAGAAGAGCTCCAGACGTCTTGCTCTGCTGTATCTAAACCAGCATGGAGGGACGGAGCATCAGATAACTCACGTTTAACTGACACACTAAGGCTCTGTAAGGCTTATGTTCACACTTAAAATTATAGCTAAAATCGAAATCAAAGACAAAAATTTAAACCAGCAATGATGCAAAAGCCACACTCACTGAAATATTTAAAAAGTAAGCAAGCATGATTAAAGTAAAGTAAAATGAATGTAGTACTGTACCTGGCTCTTGCGGGTTCCAATCCGGATGACCCGACTAACCTTGCCGTTCCCATCCTGTCAGGACAAAGGAGAAATCAGCCAAAAGAGTTGAAACTCACTTTCTACCAAACCTCTTACTGATGTCCTTCAAACACCCCAACACATTAACAGCCACATCTATAACTCGTTTATGAATGTGCTGAGCTATTTTCTCTGCTCGCCTCACCCTGATGTACTTGTAAGGTCCTTCCTCCATAATTCTGTGTGTCCGCACTGAGCGTCTGCACTGTAGAGGCTATTGTGTCCGCTGTGTGGCTGAGACTGCTGAGACCGCTGTGTCTTGGTAAGGAGCTGTGCTGAGGTCATATAGTCTCTAGATACTGAACAGTGGTCTTTTTTACCGGACACCCCCCTCCTCCTTCAGGACCTCCACCCCAAGATATCTCTGGTTCCAAAAGATAAGTGTGCCAATTCATTGAGTCCGTTATAAAAGGCAGGGAGGGGCAGCTCAGTGGGGTCTTGTGTATAAGGTGTGGTCACAGGGTTTTTGATACATCAAGCGTTCTGTGGCTTGAAACCGTCCTCCTCTGAAACTCTTCATTTCTGAATGATCAGCCACTAAAGACAGGCTAGCTGCCATAGACTAAGACAGAGTGACACATGTAAAATGAACATTTAAGGCATATTTTGTTGTTTTTTTGATGGAAATACATAAAAACCACATTGCCTATCAAATAATATATATACACAAACTGAGCTAACCTTCTTTTCAACCCCTGGGGCCTGGCAAAATGGCTAATCTTGAAAAACTGTGACTATATGTATAACTTCCATATTGAAACCTGTAGTTTTTCATGTGTAATTTAGTATCAATGAAATTTATTTTATTGGCCATGCCTGGTAAGAGAGGCTGGAGGCTTGTGATTGGCTAAAGGTTGAAAGTGTAGGGACTGGTGACAACTGTCATGAAAAGAGCCTTTATGAAATAAAGGTGTCACTGAGAAAAATACCAACATGAAAGAACAGATTTAGGAAAAAAGGCATTTTGCTATAGTGGAACATAAAACAGCTAAAACTAAACCCTTTTACAATTAACATTTAATACAATGTAATATTGAATACAAAACAATTTTATACAATAATACTGAGCTGAGTTTTAAGTTTAATTACATATAATATTATATAAAATACATATTTATATTTTTTAGCACTGGCCACTGTGGAGTTCCATAGACAACGTTATCCTGTCAAAATAGCAAATTTTTTAGCAATCTGTTCTCTTTCTTATGTCTGTCTGAAAACTGCATTCAGAAATCTAATAATTTAATGTTGCTTTGCTTGGCGTCAGGTTACTACATCATAAAAAAGACTTTAAGATTTTACAATTGTCAGTAGTTGGCACTCTTCCATTCGGCGTGCAGGAAGTAGAACAAACAGCACTTAATCTAATAAAAAAACATAACTTTTGTTTTGTTTTTCTCGCCTGTTACAGATAAATTACAGACCACTGCCAAAGACACATAACGTTAGTGGGCGGGAGCTGGCAATGTTGCACAGTTCGTAAAACTGGAATTAAAGGCTGTAAAAGAAGCTAAAATACCAAACGTTTCTGCTTGGTTTCACAGCCGAATGCCAATATACCTTAATCTCTTCAAAAGTCAACTGTCGTGGTTTATTTCGAGGTATCACTGGCTAACATTTTGGGTTGTAAAGTTTAGCAGATGCCAAGGACACTGAGTTTTGACTGGACCATCGGGTGACGTTTTCTGCTCTCACAGTGCGGACAGATGATTCATACAGTATTATAATAGTTTATTCACCTCCCAGGTCAACTACGTGGTCAAAACAGTATCATTAAACAAACACGTTCATTTGCTTTTTCCAGCTGCCATCTGTCAACGCTTGACAGACAGTCCATCCCTTTTCAATCATCCAATAGAAAACAGAGCACTGAAACAGACAGAAACATTAACCAATCACAGCGCTCCAAATGACGGCGCACGCGGAAATGGCGCTCGCCATCCACAGCGAGCACTGAAGGTGCTCCATGCATGGTCCGAACCACCGGGGCAATTTGGTGAAAACCTACCGGAGAACTTGCTTCCTCCGACATGTCGGTGATCCGGTTCACTCTGCTGATATTGCACGATTCAACAGCGCGTTTTGCTTGATACTGAGACCATTAAAAACCTTGAAATCCTTGAAGATAGTCAGAGTGCTCCTCACGCACAGCCCCTCTATGAATGAACGCGGAACGTGTGATGTCATTGGGCCGGCTAGAGGTCATTTCCTTGTTCCGTCTCTCGGTTTCCTCTCCCGGATAGTATGCGAGGAAATAAAGAAGACAGGTCTAACGTGTGGGGTGCGGGTTTGTCATGTTTCTGCCTCGTCATCAGCTGTGGTAAAGTCCCCAAATCTTCACTTTATGTGAAGAGAGCGCGTAACAATTTACTGAAGACTGAAGATCAGAACTGCTGCTGAGTGTCCTGTATATGTATATGTTGGCCATCAGAGGGATAAAGCTCGTGTATTTGTTTCAGATGTGACCTGATGATGTGGCCATAATAAACAGTACCGGTATATCAACTTTGGACTTGTATGTTACGTTGGCACTTGACATACAAGTCCCTTTATCCACTACTTCCATTAGAAAAATAGTGCCAAAAGGAAAGGTTCAGACAATCTTTGGGGAGGGAGTGGAAGCAGATGTCATTGAATACAGGAGGCCCTCATACCCCTGGTTTATATTAGGAAAAGGAACAGTGAAACGTGTTTAAACCTCCAATTCACACTGAAGAAATAGAGCAGAGTGTGGCTCCATCCACAGTTTAAATAATGACATCTAGTGACAAAATATATTACTGCAACACTGAATTCTGTAGCATTATCTTTACAGTTTATATAGACCAATGAAATACTCAATAAGCTTAGTGACAGTAGGCAAACGTTTTGATTAAAAATAAACAATCTTATAATAGATGTGACAGCTTGTGTTGTGCAAACAGTCTGAAATTACTACATCATTACAAACACAACCACTAGGTATAATAAGGCTTATTATAACTGCGTTTTGTTCTCTTTGTTCTTCATAACAAAAAGCCATTTACTATGTAAATGTAACATACTGCATGTAATCCATCATTTTCAATGCACTTCACTCTTTCACAAGGCTGGTTCTCCTCCATTAATGCAAATGAGGGTTTGCTGAAATTGAATTCGAATGACACAGTGTGTGAATGTGTGAAAATGTAAACTAAATGTTCAGTAATATATTTATCTTTAAGAAATGTATTACTATTTTATTTCTTTTTAAACCAATGTATTTATTCTGTATATACATTGTTTTATTAATAGCACTGCAGTCCATACTGGACATCAAAATGAACCCAAAATAGTAAATGAATAATTTTACATTTACAATAGTTTATTTGGCAGATACTTTTGTGTTGTACAAGTGATGTACAAATTAAATCCAAGCTGCAGTAGATGGCAACATGTGAAATACCCTATTATGTGAGCACTGATTTCTACAAAGATGTGTTGCAAAAATGCATAATTACAAATAGAGCTGCAACGATTAGTCTATTAATGGATTAGTTGTCAACTATTATACTGATAATATAATCATTGATTCATCGTTTTGAGTCATTTTTTACAAAAAAAGTGTCCAAATTCTCTGATTTCAGCTTGTCGAATGTGAATATTTTCTGGTTTCTTTAGTCCTCTATGACAGTAAACTGAATATCTTTGGGTTGTGGACAAAACAAGACACTTGAGGAGGTCACCTTGGGCTTTGGGAAACAGTGATCAACACTTTCCACCATTTTCTGACATCTTATGGACCAAACAACTAATCGATTAATCGAGAAAATGATCGACAGATTAATCAATAATGAAAATAATTGTTAGTTGCAGCCCTAATAAGATATCATTCTTTATTACAGTGTGGCTGGCTCTATGGACCAGACACCTACAGTTACGGCCAACCCAACACAATAAGATTGTTAGTGTAATAATGAATTAAAACACTCCAGGGGCAAATAATAATTGTGTAAAGGAAACCTAGATTTATCTAGTAGATTACAATGATTACAAGCTTAAATGATTTTTGTTGATAATGGTCATTGTTGTCAATGTCATCCCATCAGTGACAGACCTTAAATATTTAAATGTCTGCCATATTGCCTAATGATGAACTCTTCTGACGATGAAGATTAAAGTTTATTAACTGTCATATCACTGATTACAACCATCGCTTGCTCAACACAGATGACATATAGATGAAGGTAGACACATGGAGTGGTTGGCACCACCTGAGAAATGTAAATAAAAGGAAGAAACGCCTGTGGAAGCAGAGAGAGCAACTTATTTATGCAACAAGGCCAACATTTTGGGGCCCACGTCATTGGTTTCCACGGTGGGCTGATCCAGCGCTGCTCTTCCGGTGGAGACGTGGCTCTGTACTGCTGCCATATTGACGCTAGCTAGCTAACAATCACACAAGTTGAAGTCAGCTGTATTTCGCACCTTGCTATTCCAGAGTGACTAGAAATCACCAAAGCGAGAAACACGAGAGACGGAAGATCGTCGTACCATAGAGAGAGACCAAAATGGTGAGTAACAGTCGAATATCGAGATATTTCCCTGGCTTTTATCGGGCCTAGCAATTATCATAACATTGGCTAACCTGGCAACTAGCTAAAGCTAGCTATCAGTTAGCAAGGTTCTCCAAGAGCGAAATAAGAGGAAAAGCAAACGTCGCTTTTCACTGGGCTGACAGCGCTAACCTTATATTGAGTTGCTAAAATGAAGTGAATGAATCGTCGTTTCATTACACAGAGTCAAATTTCAGGTGAGTAGGCGGCACAGTGTGTGCAGACATTGCTGACGTTAACTAGCTTTACAAGCTAGCGCTAGGGTTAGCATCTGTCACTAGCCGGATCCGAGCTAACGTTACCTGCTGTCATATTGTCCTCAGCCAGGCTACAGCCAGGATAACGCTCTTAAACAAACCTTTCCCATACATATATATACATTAATGTTATCATTATGGTTAGCCAGCTGTTGAAGGATGTATTGTGGACTGTCAACATTAACCACAGTAGTTGCTCGTTCATATCAAGTTCAGATCGCAGTCGAGGCTTTTCATTTCTAACTTCAGCCATTGTCAACGTGGAATGAATGCACTTCCTTCATTCATGTACCAGGGTGAAATGAACAGTGTATTTATATTAAGCTTACTTATAATAAGTTAAACTTACAATTTTATATTAAGTTAATTTACTGTTATGGAAACGTATCGTATATGTCCATGATAGCTGCCGTAGTCTGTAGTGTGATGGAAACCAAGCACCATTCAAAATGTTGGTGATTCAGAGTTGGTTTTGCTTCTTGGCAGACATACACACGTATGAAACACGACTTAACGTCTTGTGAATCACTTCTCTCCATTGTCGAATTCGGCATAAATGTGATTTTAATAAAATGTCAGGTTGGACAGCTAGTTGCCAGCCACTCCTGTAGTCCTCTTCCACCAAGACTTAACAGAGTAACGTTAGGTGGCCTTGATCATTGTCAACCAATAATACAAGTACCGTTAGAACTGCTAGCTGAGTGGGTCCTGTATGCAGAATTTGCCACACAGTTTTGTCTTAAGGCAATATTAAACTTGCTGGTGTTTAATTTGGCAAGGTTTTCTAGACAGATGCAAACATTAGAGGGAATTCTTGTTCCCGCAAGTTGAAGTAAAAGGGAGAACTGCCAACCTGATTTGCCCCATATTCGCTAACATTTGCTGGCTCAAACAGACTATGAATGTACAATGTGTTTATAGTACTGATGGTCTGTAGGCACTGTAACAATCACGTCTGCTCCTCACCTGCAGGTGCTGTTGGCAGCGGCGGTGTGCACCAAGGCCGGGAAGGCCATTGTATCGCGGCAGTTTGTGGAAATGACCCGGACACGCATTGAGGGTCTCCTGGCTGCGTTCCCTAAACTGATGAACACGGGCAAGCAGCACACCTTTGTGGAAACAGACAGTGTTCGCTATGTGTACCAGCCGCTGGAGAAACTCTACATGGTCCTCATCACCACCAAGAACAGCAACATCCTGGAGGACCTGGAGACGCTCAGACTCTTCTCCCGTGTGGTAGGGAAACATGGAGCTGACTTTCTGTTTCTCTTTCTGTCTATACTCAGAAATTATTTTAAATTATGTCCGCCATCAGTGTGATGTGAAATTAGCATTGTCACATGTCACAGTGTGAAGAAATGGCAATTGCTTTAATGATTCCCCTGTCTGTAGCTGTAGGTTCATATTAGGTACTTCTAAATGACTGTAAATGACTGCATGTAATGGAGGTGTACTTTTTCACACATCCATTACATGCAGTCACTGAAACCTGTCAGCACCTGTCACCAGGTTCTTGTTATCCCCTTTGAGTTATTCTAACATACACTGCAGCAGCCTCCAGCATTTCAGTGCGTATTAATGGCATGTCTGTGTTGGAGTTTTTGTGGATATACAACAGTATATTTGAAACTGAAAATGAACAGAATGGATTACAGTCTGCTTCTGTAATAATCCAGTATAAATTTATAGGTACAACCATTTATGAGACTTTTTTTCCCCTGATCTTTCAAATGTACCTGGGCCTTGATTCAGACAAAATAAAACTAAATATAAGAAAAACATGTACAAATGTACAAGTTTGAGGCAAAGCCATGTTCAACACTGGCTCCCACTATTATATTTCGTGACTGAAAGTGATGATGTGTTGAATTAGGAGAATATTATTTGGGGAGTAAGCAGAAAATTGGATGAGAAAAATGAACTAATTGTCATATCTCTGGGTAGCATCAGAGACAACAGTATGATCACATCATGTAAAGCCTTTAGTATTTAGCTCACTAACAAGTAAATCAGTTTCAGCAAAGCTGTTGGCAGACTGAATTTATTTCAGTCATTTAACACAAACGTGCTGCACTGCCTTGTTCCCTTTGTTGTCTGGTAAATGTGATTGCTGTTCAAGTAATGTAACCCTTCTTTGCCTTTTTCAAACTTTTGTAAATTATTTCTTTTCCCTGTTGTGTATTAGATATAGACAGGCAGAAAATCTAAATTGCACATAATATGTATTTGGTGTTTTGAGTGGTCAACCACAAAAATGTAACTAACACATGCTGTAGTGGGAATTACTAGTGCAGAAATGAGGTCAGGGTTGATTTTCAGAGTATGTTCTCACATTTTATCTAAAATGGAAAGACTTAAATTACAATCCAAAATAGAAAAACGATTCCACGAAAAAGAAGGATTACAGTAAGTTACGTTATTTAATGTATGTGATGACAGGTTCATAAAATGATGTTTTTCAGAGCCTGACATCTGTATTAATACACAGAGCTGCGAACTTCAAGCTCTGCTATTAATACTGTACAGCAACTGGTATTTCTTTGATATCTTTAAAGTTGCAAGCAAACGGCTTGTCAGAAATAGGTAAAAGGTGCATTTGTGCCCCAAAAATGATCAGAAAACAAGCAGTGTTGATAAAGTTCAACAAAAAGAACCAATGCTTGATAGTGTTTTTATTCAGGATCAGATACATCGTGATCGGTGGAGTTGTCAGCAGTCAAGCTTTTAGTCATGACTGTAATTTTTCTGTCACTTTTCTTAAAGTTCACGTGTCTTACTCACTGCAGGGTGCGCCAAATGTTAAAATGTTTGCTCTGCTTCAGTTGTCTCATATTTCCTTCCCTATCATTCCAGATCCCAGAATACTGTCGTGTGCTAGAGGAGAGCGAAATATCGGAGCACTGCTTTGACCTGATCTTTGCCTTCGATGAGATCGTGGCACTCGGCTACAGAGAGAATGTCAACCTGGCTCAGATCCGCACCTTCACAGAGATGGACTCCCACGAGGAGAAGGTTTTCCGTGCTGTCAGAGAGGTGAGATCACACTGATGTGTCTGTCTCTTTTATTGGATAACATAAAGTGTACTGATCCCTATGGGGAAATCGGGTCATTACAGCAATGTTCTGTATTACATCTTATATAAAGTGTGCATTGTATCACATGGTAGATAGGCTACTGCACTGTATAAATGTACACAAATATCCAGATGTGCAGAAATGGATTTTACAGATGTTTTCCATCCTGTTAACTCTAATTGTGTTGAATAAATTCCTAACACTGCACTAGTGTGCTGCAGTTAAAACACTAGTGAACATGGTGCATTTCTTTCAGTGTGTTACTGTCACATCATTTAGAACATCTTTAAATGTTGTTCTGTTAATCCACAGACCCAGGAAAGAGAGGCCAAGGCAGAGATGAGGAGGAAGGCCAAGGAGCTGCAGCAGGCTAGGAGGGACGCTGAGCGCTCCGGAAAGAAGGTGCCAGCTTTCGGCGGCTTCGGCAGCGCCGGCATGACCAGCGTCTCCTCAGGGTCCATCATCACAGACACCATCGTTGAGCCTGAGAAGCCCAAGATCACAGCGGCTCCAGTCAGGTACAACTCTGAGAAATACATGTGTGAAATACTTTGTTTTTGAACATCTCTTTTTGCTATTGTATTGTGTTTCGTTATGGGGCACAGGGACTAATCCCTGTCTGATTCGAGGGTCTAAGGACAGAAGGCGTCGTGCAGATTGTACAGCCCCTTGAGGCAAATTTGTATTTGTGATATAAATTAAATTGACTTGACTTGACTTTTGTGGCCAATCCTTGTAGTTTTGATTGGGAGTGTTTAGAAGTTGACAAGTTTATACTGGTTGAAGACCACTGTTCAATTATGTTTTTCTTTCTTTCCAGACCAAGTGGACCCAGTAAGGCTCTGAAACTGGGTGCTAAAGGGAAAGAGGTGGACAACTTTGTTGACAAGCTCAAGTCTGAGGGTGAAACCATCATGCCCACCACAGGAAAGAGGGGCTCAGATGTATCTAAAGTTCTACCCCCACCAGTCAATGTGGAGAGGTACAGACACGTCACAGTCTATATGATTAAATGTTGTTTTTCCCACTGGAATTGCCTCCAACACCAATCATATTTCTTCAGTCAAGTCATTGCCCTTTTTTCAACTGCTTTATTGTACACAGAGCAAAGCGATGATGGCATGGCAGCTTATAAACTTTTATAAACAGAGTCTTGTCTCAAAATTACTGCAAAACGAATTGTAGATGAAATGGAGAAGGATGATGGAAATGGTGGGCAGGGTGATGAAAATGGTAAAATGTGAGTCTTACAGGTAAAACATGAGACTTGACATGTAGCTGTCATCAGAGTTTAGCGTGGGGCTGCAGGTGCACAGGACTGTACTGTAACTGAGTGAATAATGAATTTCTCATAATCAAGGTGAGGTGTGTAATAATAGTAATAATGTTGAGTGTTTTATAAAAAGGACAACTCGGTCAACTTGGAACATTCTGATTGGGGTCCAGCCCGAATTATGATATAAATATGAAGTGGCAGCAACATGAACTAGTGAACAAATATTTGACTCTAATGCAGTCGAGTGCATATTGAACAAAGCAAGTGTACACTTCCATTTAACATGTTTTTTGTTAGTAATGTTATGACTTCATAGGCTATTCTGTAATTTTCTTTTTTCCTGTAAATTCAGTAAATTGATTTTTTTGAAATTGTTTTTTCATGAAGCAGTTTAAAATGTAATTAACTGAGAAGTATTCATGTTTGATTTATGATTAGATATATTGATGACAGAACATGGAGAAGATATTTGTCTTGTATTAAAATCAGAAATTAGCCATTCAGTGTTGTTCAGCTTCAATATTTTGGAGGTCTGTCTGCAAAACCAGTAAGTGAAGCTTCTCCTGCTCACTTCCATAAGAGTTTTATCTTTCTTTAATAGTCCCAATACCGTTTGGCTCAGTATTACCTGATTTGACTGTCTTCTGTGTGGTTGATTGATTACTTAAAAACGTGTTTGGATGCGTTTCCTCTCCAGTGTACATCTGCGCGTGGAGGAGAAGATCTCGCTGACTTGCGGTCGTGATGGCGGCCTACAGAACATGGAGGTGCTGGGCATGGTGACGCTCCGAGTCACGGACGACAAGAACGGACGCATCCGCCTTATTATCAACAATAATGACAACAAAGGATTGCAGCTGCAAGTACGTCCACCACATATTATGAACAGTTCCTGGAGAGAATGTTGTGCCACACAACAGTATATCTCATGGTTATGTTATGGAAAAAAATGTTTTTTGTTAGAGGATGCAGGATGCGTCATGCTTTCAAATCTTTGCCAATTTGGATTTTGGAAGTACGGCTGGGCAATAATTCAATATTATCATTCAGCAATTCTCCATATATCTGTATGGTGACAACATTTTCAGTTAGATATTGTGGTTTACAGTCCTTGCCTAAATGAACGACAACGAGTGAAATGTCAGTAAAATCTGTCAAAGCTTAAGAGCTTAAATACTTTGGGAGATTATATCTTTTTTGAAATTAGGCTCAACATGACAAACAGCACTTTTGAATTGTTTATCATTATGAATTCTTAAAATTTTGTAACATATTAATATATGCCACCCCTAAAAGTAAATGATAAACGCATGATGAGGTGTTCAAATGCATGAAAACTAATAGACAAGATGGAGGAGAAGAATGCCATGAGTTCAGAGTGGCGTGTTCTTTCTCACATACAGTATATACAACTGAGAAGCAAAAAGTGTGAAAAACACTAAAACACCAGTTACTAAAAACAACAGTTCCTTAAAAACTGTAGCTCTTTCATCTTCAGTATTTTAGTGAATAACAACGTTCTGCTGATAATTGTGTTTCTGTCTGTCTCCTCAGACACATCCCAATGTGGACAAGAAGTTGTTCACAGCTGACTCAGTGATTGGCCTGAAAAACCCAGAGAAGTCCTTCCCTCTCAACAATGATGTTGGTGTGCTGAAGTGGAGACTACAGACCACAGACGAGTCCCTCATACCTCTAACCAGTAAGTGCCAGTACATGTGCTTTACCTGGGGACTCATGGAGTAAAGCCAGTTTGATGTGATGCTGCTATTCTCTGTTGGCTTCATTAGACAATGAGGGCCTTGTGGTATACAGTTATTCATTGTCACCATTTAACAGTCTTTGTACAGTGAAGACACATTCATGACTGATAATATTATTTATCTATATATAATATGAATATAATCTTCATCTTGTTCCTTCCACAGTAAACTGCTGGCCTTCAGAGAGTGGTAGTGGCTGTGATGTCAACATTGAATACGAGCTGCAGGAGGAGAGCCTCGAGCTCAACGACGTGGTCATCAGCATCCCTGTACCGTAAGTGCATCTACTGGACAAATGTACAAGCTGTGAATGCATTTGTGTCGTGGCTTATTGGTGCAATAAAAGTTTGTAATTGTAGTTGATGCACGCTGTCCTCAGACCTGAGATCAACATAAAAGAAAAATATAAAAATGTTTTTCTACCAACTGTACTCTTGTGGAAAAGAGTGGAAATAGTTTTTAGGTTGTAGGACTTTACACAGGTTATTATTCTAGTTTTATATGAAGCCACTCTTACATAGTGTCAACAAACCTCAATTTTAGTCTAAACGAAAAGCTGTCAGCTGTGAAGGTGTGTAGCTTCATCAAATTAATAGGGTGTGGTTGAAATTAGGTCCACATGATTACAAAGCACACTTCCCTGGAGAAATAAAGGTACAAATATTAAAACTTGTTTTATACAGTTTAAGAAAGTTGTGCCTTTTTGTTTTTTATAACTGTGATCCTCAAAGATGTGTTTCTGACAACACGTGTCTTAATCTGTCAGCATGAATGCCAGTTCAAAATCCTAAAGCCTCTGCATGTTATTTGTATTGACATATCACATGTTTGTGTTGTCCTGCTCCTCTGCAGGTCTGGTGTGGGAGCTCCTGTGATTGGTGATCTGGATGGAGAGTACAAACACGACAGCAGGCGAAACGTTCTGGAGTGGTGCCTACCTGTCATCGATGCCAACAACAAGACCGGCAGCCTGGAGTTCAGCATCGCCGGACAGCCCAATGATTTCTTCCCTATCAGTGTGTCCTTTGTGTCCAAGCGCAACTACTGCGACATCCAGGTGGGTTACTGACAACAAGTGTTGCCTGTCATGGGTTTCTATGTGTGGCTGGAATCTTTTCTCCACTGTCTTCATGGACCACTGGAGCCAGTTTGATCACATACACATTATGAGGTACACCTGTACAATCAAATGCAGTCCAATACAACTGTTCTGCCATAAAGTCTGCTTTCATGATGCTTATAATGTTCAGTGTCGTAGAGGTGTTAAATTATGTCTTCGCATTGAAGTCATAGATAGTGATGGTGTTGTACTGAACGCACCTCTCAATATGAAGTAGTCCAGTACAACACCACCTTTACCTATGACCTTGGTAATAAACATTTGAATTGATTTTACACATTTCAGACAAAGTCAACAAAATCTGAACATTATAAACTTCGTAAAGGCAGAATTTATAGCAGAGCTGTTGTATTGAATTGCAACAGATTGTACAGGTGTACCTAATAAAGTGGCCACTGAGTAAGTTTGCCACTTAAGAACAGATTTCTGAACATGAGTCACTTTGACTCTAAAATGGCTGCAGCTGTCAGTTAAAAATGAACACAAGGAGACATTTCTCTACTGATTGTGTGGATCCCGTCTTTGTGGTGTATTTAGTCCAATACAACTATTACCATTAAGAGCTGCAACAATTAGTCGATTAATCGATCAGCAGAAAATTAATCAGCAGCTACTCTGATAATCAACTAACTGTTTCAGTCATTTATCTGACAAGATGCCAAACCTTTTCAGATTTTAGCTTCTCAAGTAGGAGGATTTGCTGCTTCTCTCTGTTTGATATCAGTGTAAACTGAGTGTATTTGGCTTTTAGACTGTTGGCCAGATATTGCCTTACTGCAGATATTTTATATCAGTATCAGTAAATATGTCAACTGATATGTAACAAGAAATGACAGTACAGAAAAGCCAAACTAGGTTTGTGGTAATTTAGAAACTGTGTCACCATTACATAGTTTGTCCACCAGAAAACACTGTAAAAAAAAAAACACTGTAAAATGTCTGGCTTAGTATGTGTGTTGGTCACAATAAAAAAAAAGAAAAAAAAAATCTAAGGGATCCATGTCAAGATAGTTTGTTTTATAAAATTACTATCGGCTGATATATTGTTTAATTTTTGAAATTCCCAAATATCGATATCAGTACCAGCCTCAGACATCCAGTACCAGTCAGACTGAAGAAATGTCTTGGATAGATAACTGTGTATGGTGAAGATGTGCAGATAAAAGTAAAACTCCCTCCTGATTGTGCTCAGTCATGTTCCTTGTGATAAACTACGTACACGCTGGTAATGTTGGTCTTTTCTTTTTTTCCCCAGGTTACCAAAGTGACTCACGTAGATGGAGACAGCTCTGTTAGATTCTCTTCAGAAACCTCCTTTGTTGTCGACAAATATGAAATCCTGTAAAAAATATTCAAAGAAAACAACAAAATCAAAAAAATCACCAACAAAAAAAGTCCAAATCTATGCTTCAGAGAAAGATTGAAGATTTCTTGCCTGCCCACCCTGTATACTATTTCAGAGACTGTGTACATCGACGGGACTACGTCAGCCCTCTGGCAAAGCCTCTTCCTGTGGTGGAGCAGAGCAGCGGTGGTGTATTTATATGTTTGTATGAGAGAGGATCATCTATATATAGAGTTAATTGAACAGGAAAAACCAACAAACACACAAAAAAGTACAAAAACTACACTGATGCTGTTGTGTTCGCCAAGCAGAACTGTAAAGAGGACTTCCGACTAAGTAGAGGATGACTGCGGGGGTGCAGGAGAGGCCGGCGGCCGTCTCCTCGTCAATCTATCAGTAAAACCCTGCCAGGAGGTAGAGAGGGAGAACAGGGACCTGAGGCCACCGTGTCAGTCTCCACTAGAATGAGCGCTGGTAGTTTAGCGTCCCCTGAGAATCATGCATCCTCCACAACCTTCCTTCTTCACACTCGCATCGCAGTGGTTCATCGATAAAACCGTTCTTGAATGGGGTTCTTGCTTTCTTTCTTTTCACATCATCTTATCCATAATAACTGCAGAATTGTAGCTGTCTCAATCATTATAAGCCTGTCACTCTTTAATCGTTAAACTATTGTGATTTGCTCTATTGATATCTCACTTCAGATGATTGTTTTTTTTGTTTTTTTTGTCTTTCTCGTGAGGACACTGAGTTTTTGTAGAGAGGTAACACATTGGTTCTTTGCTGAAAAGCAACATATGGCTCTGTGCTCGGTATATTGTCTGTTCTGTCTGCGGTTATCATCAGCAAAATTGCAGCAACGTGTCCTTTTATTTTTAACTTTGATATTTTTTACTGTTTGCTGTATACTTTGTCATTGTTTATCACTAATCTGGATATTGAAATTTGACAGTGAAGAGCAGGATTTTGTAAGGAATTCGCAGCTGCAGGGCAAACTAGTAAACACATTTGACTATTGCATCTGTTGGATTTTCTTATGATCTTTTTTGTAACACCATTGCAACCACTCCTCACTTTGTCCAAAAGAGACGCCATGTTTCACTCTGGTCCGTTTAAGTCCGGCGATAAGCCCTCAGATATCACAGAGTAAAAAATGCTTTGAACGCAGCCCAGAAACAACATCCAAGCCCCTAATCTAACATCCCATAAGTCGTTTTAGATCTGAGATGGGAGTGGACTTGTGTTGGCATGATAGTGGAAATCCACACACACACACACACACAGCAGGGATCAGAGACTGCCAGCCTGATATTCAACCCATTCCCCTCACATCCAAGGTAAGCAGAGAGACTACCGGAGCCCTCGCAGTAAACACTGCACTGCTGCCGACACCCCTGCTCATCCACCTAGTCATCCTTTACTTACATTCTCATAGTACATCAACATTATTCAAAATATAACATTTGTCTTTCATGTTCTTGTTTTGTTTTGTTTTTCTTCATTTGTACTCCCCAAATTTCAACTTAGCAATGGTTGTGTGGATGTGGGGTTGAAAATGACTAGATTGAGCATTTTTAACTAAATTACTGAAGGGGAATCTTAACATTCCAGTGTACAATTAGAAAAAAAAGAATCTTTAATGGAATAAAATGTATTATTGAAAATGTACGTCTGACTGGTTTTTGTGTTGGTAATGCACTTAATTAGCAACAGGACTGGGAATCATCAATAGTGCAAGAATGTATTACAGTGTAGTGGTTGTAGCTTTCTCTGGTCATTTTATGACTGGTTCCATGTAGTTGTAGAGTTATTTATTGTCTGAAGAAGTATTAACGACATTTGTCCTTCTGTTGCTTGCAAGGCAGACATAGATATATATATATATATATATACATACATACACACACAAAACTTGTATTTGCTGCATTAACTCAATTTACATTGGAGGTATTTCATTTTGTTGTGTCTTACTGGATGACTAACCACAGTCACCTTTACGCTCTCAGAATGACTCATCCTGTCAGGTCACGCGAGACCTCCTTCATTAGCATTAACTACTGTGAGGGTCACAGAAGCCAGACTAAACATAGAGCAGTGAGCCACAGCTTGTACTTCCACATGTATGACTCATGTCTGATCTTTATTGTACCACTCCGCACCGCAGTGACTCCCAACCTTTTTGCTCTGTGACCCCCTTAAGTCAGGCCTTATAAATCTGTCACAGACTTGTGGGAGATTCAAAGGAATTTTAAATGCCCAAATAGGTTAAATTATCCAGTAAATCACAAGAAAACAGGAGTCTACAGCCATAGCAGCACTGTGAGGATGCACTTTGGCACAGCAGAGCTAAACGCACAATGCTAACATGCTGATGTTTAGCAGGTGTAATGTTTACTATGTTCACCATCTTAGTGTAGCATGTTAGCATGCTAACATTTGCTAATTAACACTAAACACAAAGCACACCTGAGGCTGATGGGGATGACAAGGTTTGCAGGTATTTGGTCGTAAAACAAAGAATTTGATTAAAGTTTTGATGGTGGCACTAGATGAAAAGTGGGGATACCCAGAGTTCTTAGGATTCATCCTGTGGGGACCACCATGTTCGTGGCAGTCCATCCAGTAGTGATGGACTGACCGAGACTGTCCTCCATATGACTACACTGCTGGTGTGGCAAAGATAAGAGGGGAAGTTCAAAAAAACAAACTTTTATGTAGCAGATTTTTTTTTTTTGGTCTCTTTTCCTATCCTGTTTATCACTTCGCAACCGCCCAGATTTATCTTGCAACCACTTGTAGGGGTTGTGACCCTCCAGTCCGGGCAGCACTGCTTTAGAAGATCTTTGAGAGCCAAACAACTCTTGTGGATTAAAGGCCATGAAAGCTTTAAACTGGAATGTTGTCCATCTCAAAAGCCAACAATGAATTATGATATATTGCAGTTTCAGTGTACAGTGTACAGTACAGTGTTCACCTCACTTGTACACAGTAATGAAGACTTATACTTATGTATGTATGATGGAAAACATAATGTGGAAATGTCATAATGTCAGTAAATTAAAGGTGCACCCAGCAACTTTTTCCACTTAACCTCAGACTGCAGCGAGGAAGCAGTGCTCCAGTATTCGAGGGTTGAAGGACTTAATTTAGCAGAAATCCTGTGATGTACCCTGAATGTATCAACCTCTGTACATGGCCACGTAAACACTTTCACACACAAAAAAAATATTGTCTAACTTGATAGTAACTTTCTGAATTGTTTAACCATGAACTGTTTAACCATGGCTCTGCTGGTCATCTGTTTTTTTAACTATGCACCTAAACAGAAATCACATTATTCAGGTCATCTTGGCTGATTTGAGATGTGCTTAAACAGCGGAGCTGCTTCACTGACAGTGAACAGGTGACTGTGGACTGGCTTGAAGGTGGTTTGATAAGCTCTTTTTATGTGTTTGTGTTTGCAGTAGCACGGGGTCAAAGGTCAAACAAACACTTCTTCAAATGTCAAAACAGTCCCTCTCTTATTTCTTTGGTCACATTAGGTCTCATTTTGTGTCAATACATTAACTTCACAGATAAAAAACCTTGATATCACTCCGGATTATTAGAATTGAACCTTGCAGGACTCATCCCTGTCACATACAGAAATAGTTTTGAATGTATAATGATCCTTTTGCTCTGCAGAGTACTCTCTTCATACAGATGGACTGTGTGACGGAAGAAGCTGAACAGCCATGAAGATGAGGCGAGTCAGATGTTGAGCTGAGACGCTGCGGCCCAACAGATGGGTAAATGCTGGGAGATGAAGAGTGGGAGGGGCTGGGAGGGAGTGGAGGGGCGAGACAGGGCTTTAAAGGGTCAAGGGGGGCGAGTTCAAGAGAGCTCACCAGCACCCATATTTGGACTGTGGGGTGTTGTTGGAGGAGGGGGGTGTTAATAGCAGCCCTCCAGTCATAAAAAGAGGGTGTGTCGTTTTACGAATGAATGAGCAGGCTGATAAGCTTTGTAAAGGGTCTCAGAGGAGGGAGAGGGAGAGGGGAGAGCAGGGCGCCCGGAGCAGACACTGTTGTCTTTGGCCTGTTGAACACACAGTCGGCAGGCAGACGCCTCACACTGCAGAGCACACGGTGACTCAGTTTGGATGTTTTGACTGGATTTGGAATCAGAGGATCGACTGATTGCAGTTTTGTTAAAGGCCGTTCTCCTGGATGGAGCGTGGAGTCGGAGAAGTTTGGTAACATCTCATTTCTGTTACTGTCTCCGCTCACCTGCATTCAAGGATGATGCTCAAGAAAGTGCGATTCAAGGTAGGAAAATGTACTTTTTTGTGCGTCACAGTCGAAAGCCTCGTGTTTTTATGGATGGATTCTGTCTCATTGTGACTAAGCCATCAAATGGATGTGTTAGACATCATATACAACATATATATATATATATATCTATATATATATATATAGATATATATATACACACACACAGTATAGTTTCTACAGGGATCCTGTTTAAAGTGATAATAAGACTGAGAAAGTTCTAACCTGATATATACTCACTGTTAAGGTCTAAACTTCTCCCATACTTTATTTACAGAACTAATATGTGACATTTTCATAGAAAAAAGCTCGATCTTGAGATAACACAGCATGGATCCAACAATTATCAGCTGGCTGGTTGCTCCTTCCTGGTGAAATCCTCTGGCTCACAGGAAGTGATGTGTGAATTATTTGGAAGGAATTGAGGGGCAGTAATAACCACAACCGTTATAACTAAACAGACAAAGGAAAGAGCAACATCCATCATAGAACTACGATATGTGATCCCAACGAGGTATAGAGAGAAAGTACCACAGCCCAACATCAAAGATGAAAAAAACATTAAAATGAATGAAACAGATTACCAATCTGACATCTCTGTATCCAGTTTAACCATGTTCAATAACTCTTAGTGCACTTGTAATCCACGAGCTTTTGGTCCCATTGCTTTTATGAAACCCACAGTATTTGATTGAATAAAGCTGTGTTGGGCCTCTGTTGGCTCTTCATTAGCAGCCCTGTCTGCAGTTCAAAGAGAAAAGCTGCTGCCTGCTGCTCAGTCTGTGCCGACACTGAGGTGATAATTACAGCACAGGGACAGGAAGAGGAGCTGTAGCCACAGCAGCAGCTTTAAATACTAAAGACTGACTGTTTACTCACTTACTAGTGTAGATATGAGGCAGGTGAAGAGACAATCCTGTTATCTGACATGGAACATCAGCTTATTACTGTTCTTCATGGCAAATATGGTACATTTACTCATCATGTACACAACGTGCTTGGTCATGTTTTCTTCCTTATTCCCATCTATTTTTTTGTTCTATTGAGCATGTTCACATCTCTGTGTCTTTATCATTACTATGTGCATATTTGAACATTTACCTCTTAAATTTTTCAGGTGTTCCATTAATCCACCACTGTGCCTCTCAGAATAAAAAGGGAATAAGATTAAAGACCTGTCGCACATATTCATAAAACTGTGAACACATCAAAAACATCCCCTTTGCTTTATTATATTATGCTGCGTGTTGTTTCTCATGTGTAAGAGCAGCCTTGACTTGGGTTTTAGGAGCAAGAGATGCTGGTGGGTCACAGCAGGGAGGCGTGAGAGTAACTGTTAATCATGATCATGTGATCACGTCATTACTGTCACTACTGACAATGAATAGCTACAGTGTGGCGTACTGTAAGTTTGGCTGACACAGGACGTAGTGTATGACAGTGAATGGAGGGTCGTCCACACTGACCCACAGAGTATGTTGTTATTTACACTCTCACCTGTTAGCGGCAGCTGTTCTGGTCATCCACTGAGAGGTGACACTTTTCCCGAGCGGCGTGACAAAGAGAGTGTGAGGCAGAGCGGCAGGTTCCCAAAAAGTGAGAGTTAAAGAGAGCAAGTAAACAAGAACAAATCAAGAGAGAAAGAAGTGGAGGGATCTTTAATAGATCTTTAGTCATGTTAGTGATTAGGTCATTTATAATGTATCAGATATGCCCTGGATTTGTTGAATAGATACATAGTGAGACACAAGTTACCTATTAGAGCTATAATACACATATTTAGCATCATCATCGGTTCTTTGGAACACCATAAAGGCCTATGTATAACCATGGAGGCAGAGTTTATACTTTTCTATATACTTTATAAAAATGTTAAAAAAGGACTAATTTCTACTTACTGAGCCATCTGTATTAAGAAAGGAAGGAAAGGAATTCTGTATCCGTATGTGGAATTTCCTCTCTGTGACCGTTCAAACAGCTGCAGGTCAGCTGACCATCGAGCTGCCCTCAGCAGCTCTTTGTTTGGACCTCTCCTCACACTGCCCTGATACATTCTGCCTGCCACTCGTTCCTCAACATCAGCATCTCTCTGACATCCAGGTTCGCTTCAGTTTATAAAAGGTGATGAAGGGTCATTTTTTCGTCTTTTCTTTAACCATCAGATGTCATGAAAGGCAGACAGATGGCTCTGCTACAGTAGAGTGGTCAGTGCTCCTAAAAACACAACACTCAAAGTATATTTACTGATCGTCTGACTGACTGTGCCTGATTGATGTGGTTTGTGAAGATTTATGCCATTGATTATATTTTTGGATTGTTAAATTCGATTATGAATTACAGAAGAAATATTTTTTGCAGGAAACTTATTGAGTCATGAAAACTGAAAGTATTCAGTGTATTAGTATGAGATACAAAGGATCTCTATCTGTTAAGCCTGCATGTCCAGGGTCAAAATTTAAACCATTCTTTTAAAGGGGGATTTTGACTATAATCCAACCAGTACTGCATTTTTGAGGCCATTACCGATATGAATATTTGATAATGATATTCGAGTCAACAGTGTTTTTATTTACATAAACACACATTTACACAAGACAAAACAAGCATCTTTAATAAAGATTCCTTAAACTTGGTTATTACAGAATAGTAACTACAATGTGTCGTTCATTTCTGTACTGCAATCGTTACTTTATTTGCTGGCATATACACCGATACAGATATGTCTTCGATAAGGTTATATCAGTGGATATGTTGGCCTTTGCCGGTCTAGTTTCTGATCATAATGCATCAGGCTTTGCATATGACTTGTAGTTGACATGATCGCTCTCTACCTTTGTAGTAACATTTGTTATAACTAGTACATTGGAAGGACCAGTGCAATGTGGAAAAATAATAATCTATCTGCATCTTATTGATCACAAATAATACTAATCCTAATGGTCTGCCCTCATGGTTACTATCTGTGTGCATCGAAGCAGTTGACATCAGCAGCACTAGATGGCACTGGTGTTCTGCTGTTTCCCTGCTCTCTGTCTCAGACATCATCATAAAGAAACGATGCCTGAAGCGAAACTCTCAGTAATCCCTCAGAACAGCAGCACTCCCAGACATTTGTCTATATTAAACCACTGCTGGCCATTGTCAAACACGGGAACAACATTTCAGCGTTGAAAGACGCAGCATGACATGAAGATTGACAAGGAAGTTATTGTAGGAATACTCAGTCACTGGGCGATAGTGTTGTTCAATAAAACATTTCTCCGGTGGCATATTGTAGGCCCACAACAGAGCTGCAGCTTCCTACAGTATGGCCCCGGGCTCCAGGGGCAACATGTGGGAGTCTGATCCACCACCCATCAACGGCAAACACATCCTGGTAAAAAATGATGACCCATTTCCTTTAAATCTTTACATTCCTCCCCCTCTGCCGGCCCTGAATCGCTTGGTAATTGAATTTCCATCCCGCGCAGATACGTCCAAGCTTTTTGTTCACTGAGTGAGATACTCCAATCATCTCAAAGGATCAAGTCAGCGCCCATCTAGGCCTTTGATGTTCATAATGAGCGCTTCCCTCAGCTCAGCCCTGCAGCGCATCACTGTATGTTTCTATAAAGGCGTTAGGATTTGAATGGGTGCGTGGGTGCTGGTGTGGTGCAGGGGAGGAGGGGACCAGAACCAAATATGCTTTTCATTAAAGATGAAAGGAGAGAGAGCTTTTACTGTCTCAGACGTCTATTTATGCGAAGTGTGAGGGTTTGTATGTGTGTGTTGTGTGTTCACATGAAAAAGAAATTTACCTTTGACCCCTGGTGATTTGTGGTTACCTGGAGGCTCATCCGTGCAGTGTGACTGCAGCTGCGTGTCTGGTGACTTTTTTACTGCATCAACATGAGGATATGAAGCTCATTTCATATTGGTTAGCATCTTGGCATCCAGACAGACACGAAAAGGGAGACGTAAAAGACAATTTAAGCTCTTATGTGCACTTGTCGCTTCTCTTTGTATGTTCACTGCATACATGTAAGTTCAAATCCTGTGATGTCTGCACTGTTCACCAGCCACAGCAGGCTGCAGTTGTGAATATTTTCTATATTACCAGCAGATCAAATGTCTACGTGTAAAGTGAAAGGTGTCATTCATGGTGAGAAAGAAGAATGACAGCAAGAGACAGTGTGTGTGTGTGTCTTCAGCACCCCTAAACTCTACTCAGCTTTTTAGCCTCAATTTGGTCAAAGTTATACCTTGTGGAGTTTTTGACCACTAGTAGCACCATGGAGCCATGTTTTTATGGGTGGGTCTCTGTTTTGTTTGTATCATGCACGAGCATAAGGAAGCACGGACAAGCACACGACACAAAGCCACATTTCTGCCGCTGGTTTCATGCTTTTCTGCTAATCGTCAGTTGGTGGCAGCAAAGAAGTATAGCAAAACGCCCACAAGAACACTGCTAGTTAACAAAGATGAATGTAAGTGTAGATTTTAAAATGTAAAAAAAAATGTCTTTAAAGGAGGGAAATGCATTCAACATGTTTGTTAGACCTCAAAGATTTAAGAAACACTGAAAGTAAGCATAACTTTTGTTTACAAGAAAACTCAATAGAGTACCTTTAAGGTATCAGTATGCCTAAAACAAACCAGAGGCAACAGTGTTCATATCTGTTTCCAATGACCACACTTGAAGTGTGGGTGAAAAGTGTATCGAGGCGAGACACAAGCATTTTGTTTTATAGAACTCCACAGACTTAATTGTGTTGGTTTTAGTAGTTCATCAACCATGTTTCCAGCTGGCAGCATGTTGGTAAAGACCAAACCAGAACTGAAAAGAGAGTCAATATTGACTTTAACATTTAATAATCAATTTTTTCAAATTAATTATACTATTGCCCTACTGAATATGTAAAAAGGCAGTTGTTTACTAGCATGTTAGCCTTGACAACCAAAACAATAATATGATAGATTAATGCAGCTTTATAAGCATACTGTACTGAAAGCATTATTAGGGGGAGGGGGGCATCTACATATCAAAAATGGCCTAATCTGGTTAGTTTGGTAGAGGGCCAATAAAAACATGTGAGCACAGTCTATGGAGGCAAAAAATGTATTTTCCCAGTAGAGAAGTGTGAGCGAGCTACTTACAGCCGACACACATAGAGTAAAGAAGGAAAATGTACAGAATGATGCTACAGGACGAACTGGAGCAATATCAGATATTTGAGCTTGAGAATAGACGCTCATGCATTGTTGTAACATTGCTGAGCAGTTGAAAATGTGGGTAGGTGGTCATGGTGGGAAGGAAAGCTTGTTGTGCAAAATGAGAACGAGCAAGAAAGGGAGTTTTGGAAGCGAGACACTCATCAGTGATTAACACTCAACCCACATTTATATGTTATAGCACTTCTATTCTGTTTTTTCCCCCCAGGTTTCCCACCAGCTGCCAAAATCAGAATTTCATTTGGATAAACAGGTTGAATATGTTGCGTCTCAGTCAGTTTGGTCGGGATGTTTTTCTCTGTAACAGCCCAGCTGTGTGATTTAGGCTGACAGATGAGTGTAATTCATATAAATCATGATAAATCCCACCCAGCCTCACAGGAATGTTAGGCATGTGCAGTTTTGTCATATAATTCAAAATGAAGCTTTTCCAGATCAGGACACGCAGGCATGTGCTGAACAATATATCCACGCAGATGGTTTCGGCTGGAATTTGGGCCCAGTGATATCATAGTGGAGAGGCTGGTTAGATCCAGATAACTTTGGTCAGAAAGAAACAGCAGCTATTTAACACTGATGACAGTCTGCAGTGGTTCTGCTCTCCATAGCTGCACACAGCACTGTAGACAAACAGAAACACAGCATGACTTTTACCCTCTTTTCAGCTATGTCTTACATTACATTACATTATTGAATTTATTTAAGTGTTATTTCACTTCTTTGCATGCATAACATTGTGTCCATATTTGTTTGACCTCAGTCTTGTTTGTTACTCTGCCTGGACATTTGTATTCTATTTATGTTGATTCTCTCTAGAACAAAGCCAACATAGTGGTCATTGTCATGGCGGCCTTACCAATTAGAACAACATCTGAGAGCTCCAGTGTACCTCTGTCTCTTCAGACCTCCGTGCACTCAAATCTGTAAATGTTCTTTGGCAACAACATGTAGGAACAAGAACCAGAACTGAGTTTCTGTGTGTGGCATGTTGTCATTTTTTTCCCAAGTCAGTCAGGTCTTCAACCATGGCTGTACATGGATATGCAGCACTCCCCAATCTAATGATTTTGTCATATGTTAAATGTGATTATGTAAGACCCACAGACAGGTGACAAATTTGGATTTTTGTTGTTATTTATCACAAGAAGTATGAGAATTTTCTCAACCTTCAGATTATCTGAAAAATTAAAAAAATCACCAAATTTGGAGATACATGGTTTTCTTTGGACAGTGACAATGTGTGAAAGTTTATTCTTGACCTTGGTAACAGTAGTAGTTCAAAATCATCTTAACTCAATGCCCGCTAAGTAGCTTTTTCTTCATCGGCGGGTGGAGGTGGCTCAGTTGGAGGTTTGGTTAGTAGTAGTAGTTCCACATTTAGGTCACGTGATGACACCTGAGCTGTCTTTGCTGAATGAAGAAAGAGAGATGCAGTTACTCCAACAGCGAGAGCTCATGTTCTATTCTATTCTTAAATGATTTCTTTTGGACCTTTGCTGTCACCACTGTATTAATGTTTTGTGCAAATGGGGATACTTTAAAAGAAACAAATAAACATGTGTAAAAGAATCTGAAAATATGCACTCAAACAATGTAAATGACCATATTAATGGATGAAAGTGTGAATGAACCAGAAATAACAGAGAATTCTACTACTGCCCAGCAATGTCAAGACTGAAGCGCTTCTGCCTGGTGTAGTTAGAGTCTACTGTTACTGGAGCCAATTGGAAGTGGCACACAGCCTGGCATTACACAGTGTGAGCCTGTTAGCCTAGACTCAGGGCAAATAAAACCTTTTTCTGTAGCCAAAAAAAGAGCCAATTGAGAGGTAGAACTGAAGAATTGGATGTTTTTTCCAGCTCCTAAAGCTAAATTCTTACACTATTCGATCATTAATAAGATACCATTTACATTTATTTTTTCCAGTGCCTGCAGATTTTCAGATTCCTTTACACATGTACAAATGTTATGGTACAATTTTAGCCCCATAACTGTCTTTATCTTGTGTAGACAGTTGTAGAATTGAACACTAAATCAAATGTCTTTAAACGATACAGAACAATAAACTGAAGCATGCCTATTAGAATAGAACAGACGCAGTGCTGAGAGGTGAACATGAGGGAAAATGTGGCTCAGAGTAACATTAGCTCCAGTGTCAGAGAATAAAAGGCTGTTCTCCAGTGAAAAGTTGCCCCCTCACTGTATTCCACTCCTTTTCACCACCTTGTTTACCTACGAGTCCCGTTTAGGGTGAACATTTCTGCAGGTTTTCATGAACAACACAGTATTTCTTTATCCAGAAGAATGAACGCCTTGTGTCCGCGTGTTGGGGCGAGGCTGACCGGACAGGAAAGCTGGGAGAGAGAGAGAGAGAGAGAGAGAGAGGGTACATGTGTTCAAGGAGTGTGTGTGTGTGTGAGTGTGTGTGTGTGTGTGTGTGTGTGTGTGAGTAACGCCAAAGGAGAGAGAGTGACAGAGTGAGCATGTGAGTCAAGAGAGAGTGAGAGGGAGGAGACCAGCCGCAGCCAGACAGTGTGTGTCAGCACCCACATGGCTTTAGCCCAGTGTGTGTGTTATGACAGCGAGAGACAGTGTGTATGTGTGTCGAGGAGAGGCAGTGGGTGAGAGACCCTAACGACAGAAGAGAGAGAGAGAGAGGACACAACAAAGGAAGGCGCTTCCTCTTTGGATCCCAGTCAGAGTTTTGCCTCTTTCTTTGTGTTTTTGAATTTTGTGACACCGGCAGCAGTTTACGCTCCCATCCCGTCTTTATGAGCAGCAGCAGTGTGTTTGTTTAGTCCTGTGGTGTTACTGGAGCATCCCACCCAACACACACACACCCACCACTCCGTCAGGTAAAGTAGAAGCTTCACCCGTTTAAGATTAAAGGCCGATTGCTGTTTTCACACTGGCAGCTCGTTTTCAAGACGCTGGGTGTGTGTGCTGTGTGCAGGTGTCAGACAGTTGGCAGGTTTGATCATAAACCTACTGTAACATCTTCTTCTCTTTCCTTTTCTGTGGTTAACACTTAAAGCGCAGTCTGATTTAAAGGCAGTGAAAGACGCCTTTTATATGATGATTTGTAAATTATATTTCTTGTGTGATGCTGTAATTATATTAATTTCCATGTGACCACAACATAGAAGCCACTGATGATGTTGGAAAGAACCACAACCAACATGATACTTGAAAAAAAAGTCATAACATCTCTAATTAAGTCTGTTTCTGTGATACATTTCTGAATAATAGTATCTTCACATTGTTACATTAACTGATTTGAAACTTATTTTGAAGTAGTCACAGTATTGGCTATAATGTACTAGAATGGCTTGTATGATAGAAGCTCTTTATGGGTTTTAGTGTGTAGTTTTTGCCCAGGTTAGAGACATCTGGTGAAGTTTTGCAGTGGTTCTTACATTTTTTTGTTACAGTATGACATCTATGAGTCATGAGTTTTGATTGGAGGACGTATATGGCATTTTTCCATGGTTGGGATAGCCAATTGTTGTGTTTTGTGTTTTTACCATGATAATCCAGGAATGCAAGCGTGAATGCAGCAAAAAACCTTGTGTCAGGCCTAATTAATGACCTGCTGCTATCGCTGCCTTCATCACTAATCATTCAATACAAGATTAAGAGTCAGCTGTCTTTGTCCTGTGTGCGATGTTGTAGATGTTTCCTTCTCTGGAAGTTGAGTGTGTCCTTGGCTTATCAGCAACACAGACACAGCTAGTCTAGACTGAGCTTGTCAGGTGGAGTCTGCTCACTGTAAAGCCTGAGACGCTTAGGCAGGACTGGCCAGCATGCTGGATCACATACAGAGCTAAATAAGTTGGTTTTAAAGCTGCACTAATCAATATGTTTGTATTAACAATGGATCAATTGACCATGTACATGTGAAAGGGGTCACTCATAGTGACGAACCCACAGAGAATTATCACAAACTTTGCAGTTCTCCTCAGTTCTGCAGAGCATTTTAGCCTCTTTCAGCTCGTTGTTTTGGTTTTACAGTTTGGTTCACTCTCACCGTTCTCATGTGATAAACACACTGTACACTACCTGCTCAGCACCGGACAGCAGACAGACAAAATTAGAGACTAGCTGGTGAACATAGTGGAGCATTTAGTAGCTAAAGAGCCCGATATTTCCCTCAGGAGTTGGTGGAGATCAAAACATAATTAGAAGGAGAGTGAATATTGGGTATTCATTTGGTGGACAGAAACAGAAACACAATTTTAAATGAATGCGAATGCTGATTTATGTCTGCGGAAAGTTTAGATTTTTTTGAAAACTGTTTGTCATATCGACTTGATGATAGTTAGATGTCAATTTTATGGTTTCAGCTTGTTCCGCTGCCCCAAAGGGACCAGAAAAATCAAATATGGCTGCTTTAAGATGTAATTTGTTACTGAATACCCATCATCTGCTTAGAATAACAGTAAATTAAATGACACAAGGTCACATCTTATTACTTTGGGATTACTTTGAACACTTTGCTATCTGTTATTCTCAGAAATGTAAAATGATATTTGTATCCACAAGCAGCAATATTTTCTTAGCCAAGTTTGCTAACATTAGCCACCATAAGCTTCTGGTCATACCAGACTAAGTAAGGCTGTAGCAGCAAAACCCCTGAACTGAGTAAGGTTATGTTTTATTGCTTATGAATTAAATTTTTCACTAAATGTTACATAGTTTCACTTTAAATAATCCAAATCATAATCTTACATTTTGTCACCCCACAACCAGAATGAAATGTCTTGCAGTTATACAATATTAGATATAATCAGTTACTTTCTCCTTATCCTGGAGTGACCCCTCAGCACAGATGGACAGGGTTGCTGTACCTGGAGGAGAGAAGTTAGAGATGGAGAGGAAAACAGCAAAGCATGGGCCTGTGAGAGGCAGCATTCTCTCACTGCCACATTAGTCTCTCGGTCTTCCCACCCCCTGAAACACTGGCTGCTTTATAGGCCGAGGGAGAGAGAGAGACCCATACAGGGTTTGTTGTTGTTTGAACCTTCCGACCAAAGCAGAGCTGGGCCACATTTTTCGGGTGCCTGGCAGAGAAAACGGCTGTGCAAAGTTCCCAGACTGCAGCAACTCTCCAGCTAGTGATAATAAATCCTTTGTTATGTGAGCTCATTCTGTTGAGAGCATAATCAGGCCAGCACAGAGGCACTCTATCTATCCCCCCTTCACTCTCAACCCCACAACCAAAATCCATCCAGTCCCATTCTTTCACTGGCTCTCCAGTGTTGGGTCTTAATGCCTCCTCTGGGTGCTCTGGGTGCTCCACTTCTGCTGTTAGCGATACTGGTGACCTTGAATGTGATCAGGCAGTCACATTTTTTCCTGGAGAGAGCCGACCTTGTTGGATATTCCCCACCAGAGGACTAAAATAGCTTATAATTTCAGGGGACCGTGGCTGCTTAGCGTAAGACCCATGGGAAATTAGTGCATTTAAAGGAAAATAATAAAAAAGAATTAAAAAATACGCAAATGTGGCTGTTGGAAATTTGGAGTAGGAGTCAGAGCATCATTACATGCAGGTAAGAGCCTCTCAATTACAACATCAGGGTCTGGATGGTGATTATTTATCAGTGTGGAGCAGTTTGAGTGGTAATTGACCTCCACTGGAGTGGCTGTGTACTTCTGGTTTGTTTGTGTCCATTCATTTAAACGGGACACCAATTGAGTGTATTCAGCAAAGACTAAAGGCATGATGAAGGGTACATCTTTGCACTGAGCGGCAGAATGAACAATAATTGGCCTGATGGGCGTGCTGTTATTAAAGTTATAAAAAATGTAATATCTCAGATAAAAGAAATCCAATATAAAGGAAACCTTGGGGCATGATCCGCCTTTGATGATACATTCTGTAATTAAAAAAATACACTAATTGACCTGAAGGAGGTGCTGTAATTACAGTTTTGGAAGTCATTTGATAAACTTTCAAGCGTAATTTCTAAAGACAAAATAAGGATGATGAATAAATTAATCCATTTGAATTTAATTACATTTTTAGTTTTCTCATTAACTCTCTGATAACTCACATGAATTGTATGTTGCGCACATCAGGGAGAGTTTTAGCGTCTCTCAGCTCATTGTTTTGGTTTCACAGCCGGCAGCTTGACTGTTTTGGTTCACTCTCACCGCTTTCATCCGCCTTGTTTCCAGCAGCAGGCAGCTGTTTTCAGGAAACAAGCTCTGGTAAACCCACTGTACACTACCTGCTCAGCACCAAACAGCAGACAGACAAAGTTAGCTGGTGAACATAGTGAAGCATTTAGCAGCTAAAAAGCCAGATATTTTTCCTAGTAGTTGGTGGAGAGCAAAGTAGAGCTAAAAGCAGAGTGAATATTGGACTTTCCACAGCTGGACACAAACATAACTCCAAATGAATGCTGATGTTGCTCTGCGTCTGTTGTGTAAATAGGTCATAGGTAATATCTGTAACCAAGTTGTAGTAAATTGGATTTATCCTTTAAAGTTAAAAATGTCCAAAGTCTTTGTTGCTACACTACTGGTCCGATTTGGATTAAATTTAGAGGGATCATGGACCAGACTGTCCCAGAGAACGGCATCACTAACAGGGGAAGAAGTAGTGAGGATGAGCTACTGCAGGGTTACACTCCTCCTGACACACTGCTCACTCCATTTTGTTATTCACACAAACAGCTGCACAATCTACTGTCTGCTGCCTCTTCAACAGCTGCAGCGTGTACCGCTCACACATAAACAGGCAGCCAATCTGAATGCATGTCATCTGCAGACTGGGATATGACCTCTGCAGATTTCTCTCCTTTTCTTTTTCCTCCCCCATCATTTCCTCCCGTCATTGTCTTTGTCTTTTATCTGCAGCGTGCCTTCAGGCCAGCGATTCATCCCAAAACAAAGGCATAATCATTCTCAGACTGCTCACCTCACTTCACTTCGCCTCATTCTCTGAAAACCTTTTCCTCTCTCGCGCTCTGATGCTCACACACACTGATATAAAGACTGTGTGAGACACTGTTGGCTTTTAATGTGAAGATTTACATCTAACATCTAACTGACTGTAAGTAAAATAGGCTGCAGTTAAACACACACACACAAACAAGTACACACACACAACAGTGTTTTCCCTGAGGAGTTGCCATGGTAACAAAGGATTTGGCAGAGGGAGCAGTCTGGTAAAGGATGATCTCATGGTGTTTTGGCTGCTGCTCCTCTTCTTCACCTGGCCTACTTGGACAAACACACACACACACACACACACACACACACACACACACTGTCTGGCTGTTTGGATGGAAAATCTGTGAACACACTGATGCACTATGATTTTAACGGGTGTGTCGTAAACTAAAAAGACACTTCAATTATCCTCACAGGGATATTGCAAAATGCAGCATGATGCACCCAAGAAGAAATAGGATATAAATAGCAAATGTGATTGTGTTTGGCAAATATGGGGTTCAACAACATATTTCTGGAAATACTATCTGAAAAACTATATATTAAAATGAAATACGATCTTATTTGTGCATATAAAGTGACAGCAGCAGGACATATTGAGACAAATAATAATGAAAATATGCTATAAAACAAAAAAATCTGTATAAGAAAAAAAGAGAAGAAGATGACGCAAACGTATCCATCATATTAACATGACAGAGAGAGGTGAATACAGAGAATGTGTGTATTCAGTAGTGATGTTATGCATGTTTTCCAGAGATTGACCAATAAGGAAATACAGTAAGTGTTTCCAGAGGCTGTTGAATGTCCTCACAGTGTAATGAGGCTGAATGACAGGACAATACAAAGAGACACAGAGGGCTGTTTGGCTGTCTGTGAGCATGTCTGCTCTTTGGATCAGTTTCCATGACTCAAAGGGATATCCCACGCTGCCTCCAGTCTCCCCTCCTCTCTCCTTCATTTCCCTTCCCTCCCCCTGCCTCCACCTCCTCCCCGTCACTCCCTTCTTTCATAGTTTACCACCAACAATGTTCATACATACGACTAAGCTGGGTAGATTTCGGAAGTATTAAAATATAGACGCTGGATGGATTTTAAAGCTTACTTTTGAATGAGCTGACAGCTGTTAAGGAGAGCATCAAACTGAAGAGAAGAGAGGGAGGAGGGTGAGTGACCCTGTGGATGTACAGTATATGTGTATAGATGAATGTTTGTATGTCATGTTAAAGTTAAAGCTCCTCCTTCAGGCTGGAGGTAGGAGAGATCTGATGTGATATAGTTTACTTTATATCACATTTATTGTTGAATTGATTAGTACTGTACTGGTTTCTATGGGAAACCTTTAACCCAAACTGATTCTCATGCACACAGACGAGCCTGTTGTTTATGTATTGACTTTCAGTGGAAGACTTTAGAGTTTAAAGGACACTAATGAATACTGTTTCTGATCATAAAGACTGTCCAACTCAAAGTTTTACGTAAAATGTTGGATTACAATAGTGCCAAAATACTGATTAAATGTACCAGATGCCAATCTCCTTAAAGCTGCACTAATATTATGCACAATGTTTTTATATGAACACTGGCTCAAAGGACTTTAACCCTAATGACTGACTTTGGTGGAGGTCAAAACAAAGCTAAAGGAGAGTGAATATTGGACTTACATTCATCAAGCAGACAGGAACACAACTCTGAATGCGAATTTTGCTCCTTGCCTGACGGACAGGTAAATAAGCAACTGTTTGCTAACATGGCTATTTTATAATCTGACAATATATCAATGTTGTTGTGAAAAAAGAAAGATATAGTACCGATTTAAAGGTACTGTATAACGAGTAGGATTTTCCTAAAAACAATGTATAGACTCGTACAACAATAACCCCTCTCAATCATCACTTATGACCCACTAGAAGTGTGTGGCGGTGTCTGAATCTGCAGAGACCCTGACCTTTGCCTGTATTTTCTTATTTTGCTGTGTTTGGAAAGTTTCTGGACGTCAACCTTTGGGCAGTGGTGTGTAGCCCCCAGCCAATAACAGCGCGCAGGGTGTGAGGGCGTGACTCTATAAAAACGCAGCGACCAGGTGCCAGAACGTAAGCACATTGGACCACCAGAAGCGAATGCGCTTTGAGCTGGGGAGGAGGGGCCAACTTTGAATGTTGTGTTTACAAACAGCAGCCGACAAATCCTACTCGTTATACTCTTTAAATTGTGTTGAGTTCAGACAAAGCAAAGAGTGAATTTTTTACCTATTAGATTGTTTTATTTGACAAGAAAAAGTCAGAATAAATGAACTATTTTGTGTAACAGAAACCTCTGATCATCACCTTTAATCATTGGGTGACCCCCCAGATCAGTCATAGAGCATCATCGGAGAGTCCCGGCCTCCAAGTTAAGAACATCCACACTAAGGTTATATGGATACTCAGATATTTTTTTGCATTAAAGCTGCAAATATTCAATATCATAGAAGTAATTGTTTGTGACACAGTCATTTAACTGAATGTTAAAGTTATAATCTCGAAGATTTTCATTTCGTTGTCTTTCACGGCACCTATGGTGATAATCAGTAATTGCAGGTGTGTTTTTGGACCTCACTTAGGTTTCAGTTTCACATTTATTTAAATGAAAATCTTCGATATTATATTTTTAAGTAAATTGATGGAAAAAACATTTAAACCCAAGGTCCTCTTGCTAGTTTCATCCAGAGCTTTCAAGCTCATCACATGGTCTTCATCAATGCATGAAATTTCCTCAGTTGTCATGGAGATGGATCTGCTGACATTAGAGCTCGGTAGCTGTTACAGTATGACTTCATCATCAAACTGTGTGATACAGTTAAAAGCTCCAGAAAAAGCTAGTGAGTGGATCTGGAGTTGTGATTGTTTCCAGGGTTGGCAATGAACTCTCATGCTTGACTATTTTGTTGGCTAATCGTCATAACGCAATAGTGCAGTGCGTTGCAATACTAGATTTCAGTATTGAAATCGAGGCTACAAAACAACATGCTCTTTCACACCTGGATGATTGATTGTAAAACAAGCATGTTTTTGAAGTTATGGAACCACCTCTGATATTTAACGCATGTCCACTGTTTGATAAAAGTCCAGTATTGGCCCCATATATCTAACCCTCATACCCACACACAGATGGTCCTGTCCACTCTGGTGTGTTGTGGTCATGCAGAGTGTGTGAACCTTAGTGTGGGTCCTGTAGTCCAGTATGCAGCAGCAGGCCAGCAGTGTTCCCACTCCTTCTCCAGAGGATTACTGCTGTTGAAAGAACCTCTTTGTCCCGGCAAGGCTGGAATGCCTGTCCAGCTCCACGTCTTTTGGAAACACTGAGCCAAAAGTCAACGGAACCACTGAGCAATGGAATACCACTGGAATACCACATTCCCAGTCACCCACTGGTTTGCTTAAGGTGGAAGTAACACGTGACATTTACCCTCACTATTGTATTCCAGGTGTTTTTATCTTCATTACTCAGCCAAAGCAGGTTCTGGTGGTTGGTCCACTGGTAACTGGGCAGATTTTGTTTCTATATTTGTGATGGAAGTGACGAAATACAGATTACAAAGAAGGTTTCTGAAGGGATGGTTTAAAGCTTGGGTTTTGGTTTACTGCTTCCTGACAATGAAGTGCTGAAATGTTTAAAGCTGCATGAATCAGTTTTTGGCCACTTGGTGGGACTTTTGATATGTAAATTAGCTAACATGTTAGCAAAAAGTTGTCTGTTTGCACATCCAGCAGATATGGAGCAACATTAGCATTCGTTTGGGAGGCATGTCGACAAATGTAAGCCCAATATTCACTCCCCTTTTAGCTGTTTTGGTCTCCACCCACTCCTAAGAAAATGGATTTCTTAACTTGCTTTTTGCTCCACTATGTTCACCAGCTCATCGCCAACGTTGTTTATCAGCTGTTTGGTGCTGGGCAGGTAGCGTACAGTGGGTTTATCAGAGCTTTGTTTTTTGCAGCCTGCTACTGCTGGAAATGATTCTGATGAGAGCGGTGAGACTGAACCCAAACAGTAAAGTTGCAGGTTGTAAAACTAAAACAATGAGCTGAAAGATGCTTAATCACTCCATAGAGCTGAGGGGAATTGCAGAGTCAGGTGATCATTTTCTGTGAGTTCATCACTAAGAGCTTACACATGTGGCATTTCACTGATTGCTCATATAAAACTGTTGATTAGTGCAGCTTTGATGTCTTGTGGAAAGAAAGCACTGACTTTGTATATTGAGACAGATGAGAGAGGAGACTTTTTCAATGGACTTACATGTAGTCAGGCTTTTCTTGGATGAAACATCTAATGAGAGGAACTGCTGCTTCAGTGGGCTTTACCATTCAACCTGTTGATGTAGGGCTGCTGGGCATAAATTGGCCAACTGTGATGCCAATCCCAGTCTGTTTATAGATTACCAGTTTAGAAAAATATTCATGCAAGGGTTCATAATTGAACTGATCTCTTCTGATAATATACAGTATATATGCTATAACTAAGCTGCTCTGTTTCTCATCACCGTCATTCTTATCACTATATTATTAGTCCTTGGCTCGGAGCATTTGTTGGCACGACACCACACTCACCATCACTGTTAGTCTTGGACTTTAGCAAAGATTTCTTTTGGTAGATTGAGAAGCTTGAACACAGTGGAATTAAAGGAACACGCCTTCGGATACCTATGTTTTGAGTATGAAATACTCAGCATCGTAAGGACTGAAGAATGGTTCTGAAAAGTTTGTAGCTTGCTCCTTTCACAGCTTAGTTGCAGCAACACAAAAAGTGGAAATTCTGAGCTAATACAATATAGCTGCAATCTGACTGAGTAGGGAATTAATCATTTTTTAAATAATTTATTGTAACAAACAGAGGTACCTTTTTCAAAAAGTAAAAAAAATGATGTTTTACAACTGTTTCCACTTCTGCTCTTGAGTAAAGGGGCAGCCAGAGAAACACTGACTCATCTCTGCCTGTGGCTCCAGCTCGGTGTCTTAGTCAAACGTACCATTTTGCAGTGTTGGATAACAGTGGTTTGGATACTGACAACAAGTATTCTTTCATGGAGGCTTTGAGGTATAATTTCTACCATCACTGGAGACAATAATCTGACAATGACAGGCTCTCTGATCCTCAGAACTGCTGCGCTGCAGTTTCACATTTCACAGCTTTGATGACAAACTACAACAGATCGTCAGCCAGGTCTTCATGTCGTGTTATTTGCTCTGTTTACTTCCGTATTTATGTTGTAACCTGTATTCATCCGTGGAAAGTCACCAGAGGATCATGCTATTGTACAACCACAGATTTCTACTGTTAGACAGTAAAACAGTTGTCTTTCTCAAGGGTATCTCAGTATTAATCATTGAGGAAGGTGAGAGCTGTATTCATTCACTTTCCTCACCTATTTTTTCTCATTCAGTCCTGGGATTCAACAGCTTTCCTGTAACCTCTCATGTCCCGCCACTCTTGTGTACAGTATGTTTGTGTGTGTGTAGAGTTACGCATGTGTGTTCATACCAGTTTGTGTCTGTACAAAACACAGAGACAGGGCAGATGGTGTGTTTAGCTGCCGGCTGATAATGGCGTCTCTCCAATGCTCAGCGTTTCATGCCAGAATAATGAATCTGTGTTTACTCATGCTATCAGGCTACAAGGGACACACTGGTATCTCACCATGCATAGCTTTGCATTTTAATGTGTGGTGGTTGGGCTTATCTGTGGAAAAATTCTATACAGCGTAGAGGTAATCACTGAGAACAAAATGTGATTCAACATTCAAACCAATACATTTGAATGACCTTTCTTTGTTGAAAAGTTGGCTTCGTAATGCGCCTGTTTCCAGCTTTTATTTTGAACCCTGGAGCATTTTTCTGTTTTGCAGTTTTGATGTCAGCACATAATTCGTTGATTGGAACAAGACCATGCTGACAGGCTGGTTTGTCAGCGCTTCCAATCCAAATCTCATTTAAAAACAGAGCATATCCCCAAAAAAATCCTTTCCTGCACCAAATATCTGACCAATGCCAATGAATTGACAGCCGCCAAGGAGCTTTTCTAGCCAGATTAAGCTTTGCTTGAGACAACTGAGCCCATTCATAAAAGCACTGAAACAGCAACTGGTACCCCTGTTCAAACCCAAGCTAACGCTGTAACCTTAAAATTTTGTACTGCAGGACCAGTGACTATAGTGAAAGCAGTCTCCATCTATTTAAAGCTGCATCATTTCTTTTTTTTTTTGGCCACTTGGGGGCATTGGAACCAACTTAGAAGTTATTCTGGCTAACATGGTAGCCGTTACATAACTTTTAAAGAAATGTTTGACATATTGTGGCAAACAGTTTCCAATCCAGTAGACACAACATTAGCATTCATTTGGAGTCGTGTTTCTGGTCACCTGATCAATGTAAATCCAATATTTACTCTCCTTTTAGCTCGGTTTTGGTCTCCACCACCTCCTGAGAAAAATGTCTAGCTCTTTAGCTGCTAATTGCTCCCTCCAAAGCTCACTAATTAACACATTGTCTTGTTTGTTTAATTCATATGAAAACTGAAGTGCAAAAACGATAAATTGTTGTTTCACAGAGGGGTTATGATAAGCTAAACCAGCAAGACAGACATGAGAGGGGTATCAATCTTCTCATCTAACTCTGTTTATATTACTGTTTTGTGAAGATAAGAAGAAAAGTATAATTCTGATCATCAGCTGGAGGTCATTTTTATCCACATTTTTCCCTACAGGAGCAGTTTCACCACTTGCTGTCATCAGAACTCAAATAGTACTAAAAGTCAAGTGCAGAAGTCTGAGCAGATGTGATAATAACATACACCAGTAGTGTTCATAGTTGAGGTCAGTCCTGTCCCACAGCAGAGGCTCACCCCGACCTTGGCCCGTGTCACTAACAGGAAATGGTCCCTGGCTCCGCTCGCTGTACAGGAAGTCTACATATAGTGACACTCAGACTGCTGGATGAAGCCTCTCTGTATGTCATCTTCCTCTATCTGTCACATACTTCCTCCTGCTGCTCCAAAACTCTTTTTCTGTCCTTCTTTGAGTCTGGGCATGTGCCTGGGCACAATTGTACTGCTTAGAGACAAATGTTTGGGAGGAGATATTCCCACATCGCATTGTAATCTACATTGCAAATGTGTGTTCTAATAGGCTTTCTAGCTTAGAGTAATTGGTCAGTTTGTTTGTTCTGAAACCAACCTTGATTCACTTTCACCTCTCCTTTTATTCTGACATGAATCTTGACATGAATTGTGTAAACTATTGCCACTATTAGTCTGATGCAAGTAAGATAACTATATATATATATATATATATATATATATATATATTTTAAAAAGCATACACAAATGATTTTCTTATCATATAGCAGACTTTGTTCCTTTTGGTTGGCTTTCTGACACATTGTTTGGATGGATGTGCAACAAGATAAGCTGTCAAAGCTCACAAAAGAGAAAGCTGTCGCCTTTGTTTTTGTAGCAGTTGTTTCTTGAAGCCGAGACACCACAACTGAGGATGCCACTAACCAGAGCTATTCAGGATCAGCCCATAAAGCTCGTAAATGCTATGTTTAGGCTTGGATGCCACCACTGGAGTGAAGAGCACTGATGCCTATGCAGTCTGCTATACTCATCTAGTAAAGAATAATGGAGAAAAGCTGAAGGACATGATTTGTTACGCCCAAACCTCCAGCTGTGTGACAGCGAGCCAGCATGCACGATAGCAGGACCCTGAAACTGATGCAGTTAAATGTAATTTAGCCATCATTCATTTTATTATTTACACCTGTGCTTTTCCTACTGTGACACGTCATGCTGTTTTGTATGTTTTTTCTGTGTAGTATCCATCTAGGTAGGTCCAACTAGGAGTGGAGATGACAAACTAAATGCTAGTGATAGGTGGCAAAGGATCATGTTATATACCTGTGTTCATGCACAAATTCACATTTCTGACACTGATAATGGCCTTCATGGTTTTCAGCAATATCTCTGATGTTCCATATCTGCCCTCTTCTGGCAGAAACATTTTTGTTTCATTTTGAGAAATATTTTGTTTAATGCTACGTTCTTTCTAGTCATGCTCGGCCACATTTGCAAATGAACAAATAGCACGCTTTGGGTGGAAGAGGCTTTAGGTCTCTCAATATGACCAAAGTGTCTGAGGGTTTCATAGTTAGAGCAGATGAGGGCTGTCAGCTGGGTGTTGTCAGACTGTGGTTTCATACATGTATGTTGTGTGTGAGCTGTTCTGCCTCCTCCTCACTGCCATAAATTCACTTTCAGCTTCGAGCTGAATATCTGCCTGGCTGTGTGTTCCATAAAAGCAGACTTGTATAATTTATGTTGTGGTTTCCAGATGTTTCACTATCTTGTCATTGTTGTTATGATGTTGTATCCAAATCAGTTACCTCATCTCACCCTGTTAGTCCACTACGCTCATCTGAGCCGTGTAAATTCAGCTGAAAAGAGCCACTTATCTGAGAGAATTTTACAGCTGGAATGGGGTTTGCTTTGCATGTTGCGCCATTGACAGCAACATTTTAGATAATTTACCTCTTGTGATTTGCAGATTTATACACAGCATATTGGCCCAGCATGTTTTCTTGCCTGAAAAGGAGCCTATAGTGTATCCACCCATCTTCCCACGGCACACATTTATTGCATTTCTGTGGTTTGTTTCCAAAAACAGAATGTGTCATTTGGCTTTGACCGCATCCATCAGAGAAAAACAAAGTAACACTGCAGCATACAGACAGCAGACCGCCCGAAATGGCAAACATTTATCTTCAACTGTCAGTTTTTTGAGCAGAGGATGCTGTGTGATGCCAATGATGAGCATGAGAGAAACCCAACACTTGTCTCTGTTCTTCACTGCTGTTGCAATAAGACTTTGTGCAATTTTCATATTTTTACCTGGATTGTAGCTTTAGATCCACCACTGAAAAAAAATCCAACCACACATAGTATGCAATCAAACCTGCCCTTCATATTGTTTCTGTTGTCTATGTGTGTGTGTGTGTGTGTTTGTGTGTGTGTGTGTGTGTGTAAAAAGAAACCTCAGGGTCAGAGAGAAAGCAGCCAGAGACAGACAGAGGCTTTGATAAGGGAATGGAAGACTTATGAAGAGACAGACTAATGAAACGAGATAGACAGAGAGAGAAATGCGGAGGAATGGAAAGAAAGATGTCCCTGCAGAGGGAGGATTATCCAACAGGCTTCACTATCAGAGCTCAGGAGAGCAGAGCAGGGCTGTGTGGTGACAGCTGGCTGGACAAGATAGAACCAAGACAGAAAGTATCAGCTCTACTACTGTCCTAATATTCCTCCTCCATCATCCTGCTATCTCTTCTCTGTCCCTTGCTTCCTTCATCTGCTCTCAGCTGACTAATGTGTCAGTAACACTCGTGTCTGTCTTGCTCTGTCTGTTTGTCTTCTGTTGCTCTGTCAGTTGGATCTAATGCTGTGTTTCCACTACATATTACGACTCGGCTCGACTCGCTTGGATCCGTTCTTTTTTGTTTTTCCATTGTGGATATACCTGGTACCTGGAACTTTTTTTGGTATCACCTCGGTCGAGGTTCCAAGCGAACTGAGCCGATACTAAAAGGTGATGTTAAAACACTGCAGACCACTGATTGGTCAGACAGTCTTCTCGTCACTAGAATGGTATTAAACTTGACGATGACTGCTTTATGAGCCCTGATGAGCGAGCTAGTTAGCTAATAAGCCGACACAAAAGCAGATAACATTGATTACATTTGTTACGTTACGTTGTTGCTTTGTATTTAGTTGGAGTTGTTCGTTTCACGAGGCGTTGCTATGACGATCAGCTGAGAATCCCGCCTACATTGAGGGGGTACCATCTGCAAGTTGAGAAAAGTCTGACCAGTACCAAAAGCGAGTCGAGCCGTACCATTCAGTGGAAACACAGCCCAACACTTGCTTGACACTTGCAGACTTTTTCAGACAGATTTTTAAGTGTTTTAGGTGATACGATCTGTTTTCTGGCAGCCATGATGGATGTCCTCAGCTCATAGCAACGATAGCTGACGATGGATCACTGTATTAAAGAACAGACATTTTTCTCTGCACTCTGCATAGTAGATACAGTCCATTTTTGTTTTGACCAAGAGCTCGCTTACTGCTCGTATATAGAACACATTCACTAAGAGAGATGGTTGTTCCTTGTCATGTTAAATTATCAGTCCCATGACATGTCACACATACAGTAGCTGCACTGCCTGGGTAACATCACTCCCAGGTGCCAGCTGATGGCACATAACCTCTAGTTTACCGACAAACCAAAAGAAAAGACAAACAATGCCAACAGGAATGCAATGGCAGTGGCCTGTTCAATGAGCACTAACTGGTAACCCAATGTTATGTATATACTGTATGTGACAAGCAATGTAAAAATATGCCATTTGTCATGGCCATATGGCTGATAAACATGGGGATGTTAGCTGCTTACCAGGATGCTAGTGGCAACATTTGTAGAGTTTCTAAGTTTGATGATTTGCACGGACTGGTGCTTTCAAACTGCACAATTATTTGTTAGTATAGTTGCTCTAGATCTGATCTGATTTCATAAACGCTGACCGACAGTGTCTGTGATCTACGTTGTCTTCCGCTGCCATCAAGCAAACAAGATTGTTGACAGATGTCTTAGTTATCTCACTGTGCCCTCACTTAGAGGCAGACCAACTAAAAGTAGGGACAAAACCTCACAGCACAGTGGGAATCTTGATGTCACATTATGAAAACACATAAACTACAGACTGAATTTACTCGTGTTGCTACAGAGCTCAACGTTTTTGGAACAGAGCTTCTTAAGAGACTAGACAGTTATTTGATGTTTCAGGTATCTCTGTCTTTACAAGTGGTGTTGTATACTTTGACATTATTTACACAAAGACCCTTGTCCGGTGGACCGCCATAAAGCAGCCAGGTGTGTTTGCAAGGAAGTTTATTGCACACAAGCAAAGCCTCAATACCTCCTCCACCCCCATTCATTTACATCTTCATCGCTCTTTCCAGTACTTCAGCATTTTTCTGCTGTGATCATAAAGCGTCACGTTGGAACAGCGTCTTGCCTTTGGCTACGGACTGCATCTATTCTCACGCCAGATCATTTGAACACATGACCAAACCTGCAAATGTGTAACCGGCTGGTAGGAACGTTGGTTATATCAGATCTTTGCAGCTTTAGGGCATAACTTTGTTCCTTAACTTCAAACAGTGACCTCTGACCTTTCAGAGAGAAAGGCTATTGGTCTTGGGTGCATTTTGAATCTTAACCGCATCCTGTTGTAGCAAGTAAGTACATTTTATTCATATAGTGCATTTCAAAAATGTAATGCTGTAGTATCTCCTTAAAAATATATAAAACAACATATCAAGGTATATAATGGAATATTGTGAGAAAAGGAGAAAATAAAAGTAGGTTAAACAGCTCTGAGTGAGCATTTTCTGAGCAGTATGCAAAACATATTAGGCTGACATATGAGGAGTGGTGGACGCATGCTCTCCTCAGATGAGCATGAAATGATCCTTTTCTCTGTTTTCACACTCTGGATTATCTCCACATTCTCAGAGATGACCCCTAGCCTAAAGGACCAGTTTATTTGTCCCAGAGGAGTGACTGATGCTGGATGAGGGGCTGGACAAACCCCCTCTACACAGACCCACAGACACACTTCACCCAATTCCCTTTTCCTGTTCTTTTCCCTTTTATCATACTGTAAAAACCGGGCTATTGTAGAATACAGACTGCATTTAATGAAGCTATGTTGTGTTTTTCATTACAAGCATTTGGTAACTCTGACTGGTTGCCATGGATGTGGAATAATCGCCCACTTGTAAACCAACTTCACTCACCCTTTTAGCTTGACATACTGTAAGTATTTGCCCCATTAGCAGGGCCCAAGGATGATGATGTCAATTGCTGGTTGGTTTGACCATCCAAGACTTTGGTCTAGAGCAAAATACCTGTACAACTACTGGACTGGATAATTTCAGGTAATATCCGCTGAACTTTCAATTACAGCTGCTGTCAAAATTTCTCCTTAATCCAGACTTTCGCCCATATCTCAAGAACTAGGTTAGCTGTGGATATATGGTCCTCAGAGGATTCACCTTTTTCATTTTGGTGCATGCCATAGGCTTACAAAATGTTTAATTTGCATACAAGATATTTCATAATTTATAAACTTTGCCTTAGAATTTGCTCAGTCCTGCTCTCAAGAAGATAAACCATTTAATTCTAATCACTCCATGGCCTTTCCACCAAACTTCCCATCTTTAGTCCCACAACTGGTATGATCCAAAGAGCTGAAAAGTCTCTTTGTATCTGTAAACTTTGAATCATGGGATAGTAGTGGACATGGATAAAATCTTACATCTATCACAGTATATAGATCTATTGTGATATACTGACCGTTGGGGGAAATTCAACTAAAGATGTTTTATTTGCACCAGATACTACAACATAATACATTAAAGGGAAAAAAGAGGATTGTGCAGATTCTATTGATTGGTTCACTGAAAAAGACGACCCTTTGAAAAATAACCTGTCTCCAGCTGCATTTCATTTTGTTCCTCTTTCTATGATCTACATCGCTCAACCCATCTACATTTTTATTTGCCATCTAGTTGGCAGGCTGTCCAGCTTCCCTCCCTGCTTCTACATTTTTGCATTCCAACTAAATGGTAAGCCTCCCTCCCTCCCTCGCTTTCATAACCCCATCCAAAAAAAAAAAAAAAGATTCCCTCATGTGTGAGGAGAGATCCATGCCTGCTCTGCAGAAAACAATGCCAGCCTTTCTGTCCTGGCATGAGAGAGAGAGAGGGAGGGAAAGAAAGAAATAGAGAGATTGAGAGTCCTTTGTGTGTCCAGTGAGAGTTTCTGGATCTGAGAGAAAGAAAAGCTGCTGATGTCCTCCCCCAGTCTGAGAGAAATGGGCTTTGATGTGGTGGGAACAAACACCCATACTCACAGCAATATAGGAGTTTAGCTTTAGTTTAGAAAATTACATTTAAAAGCAAAGATGGAACTCTTGTCAATATATAAATATGAAATATAAATGGTCAGCTGGGCTAACTAGCTGATAACTACTAGTTTTGCCTCTTTATGTGAGTTTTTGGCCAAAAAGTTTTTTTTCTTTGCTTTTTNTTTTTCTTGTGGACAGTTTTCTCTTCAGGCCGCCAAAATGATTGAAATGAAACAAGACAAAAACAGACATGTTAAAAATCAGTTCAGTTCAATTCAGTTCAATTCAAAGGGGCTTTATTGGCATGAAAGCTTCCAAAACCATGTTGCCAAAGCATAAAAATTATTTATAGTCATACAATTCATTATTTACATATATACATTATATTCTATGTATGTGTGTGAATGAATGGTTTATGTTTAGGGATGGATGAAGGGGTACAGTGGTGATGAATGAATCCACAGTTAACAGTAATGTCATGGATTGTATGTAGTAACAGAGTAATTCACTCAGTAACCATCTCTACAATTACATTTCAACAGATCACATCACCCTGTGCATGTGCGTGTGTGTGAATGCATACGTGTGCTGTGTGTGTCTCGGTCATTCACTGTCCCTCAGGTTGTGGCATGTTGATATATATTGGGCAGCAAGATCTGCCCTGTCTCCTTCTCCTAGGAGTATTTTTAGTTTTGAGAGCTCATTTTGCTCATGTTAAAAATCCCTCTTTGCTCTAAGTTGTGTCTAAGCTGTTTGAGTAACGGTTGTTACTACAGTGTCCAGCTGCTGGTCCAGATACCCAATGTAGTGCACAATACAGATCAAAATTACTGAATGGGTTTATTAACAAAACCTGTTTGTCCATCTACTCTGTCATATTGCCCTCTAATCAAAAAACTGATCACCAGCCAGCAACAATGTTCACCTCAAACATGGTGGAAGTTCTTTAATGATGGCAGTGTAAACCAGTTCTCACTATCCCACTTTGTGGTTCTCAACTGATCATTAATACAAACATTCCTGCTGTGCTGTGTTAGACCTATCAATCGGTCTGGGGTTAATATCAGGTTTTAAACCTGTTTTGAGTGTTGTTAGTGGGGCAGCCATTGTGTTTGCATTTGAATCACTTTGAATGTAGACATGCAAGGAAAAAAACAGAAGAAGAAGAAATGGAACTGTGGAAGTTCAAAGCAAAATAGAATGGAACCTTCACACCTGATCAAAGGAATAATTCCATTTTATGCGTGATATCATCGTTGTGACATCAGCAGGTCTCTATATAAGGCAGCAGTTGCTCAGACAGTCAGATCATTTCGAAACCTTTCAACAGGTGAGAACATTGTGAGAAGAAGAGAAAACTTCAACAGATAACAGAGCAGATACTGATACAGACCACATCTGTCCATCAGAGACAAACTGCGACTGAAGACAACTGCATTTCTTTGAGACTGATACCACCAGCCAAAGACAATGCAGCAAGTGAGGGACCCAAGAGGAAACAGGAGGACCTCTAGACAGCAGGTCACAGGGAGGAATCCGCCGAACGACTTGATGGAGCGCGACATGCTTCGTCAAGAAGTTCACAAGCTTAATGAGCAGTTGGGTAGAGAGAGGGCCAACTTTTTTCGTGAGAAAAACTGGAGAATAGAACTTCACCACGAGTTGGATGACACAAGACAACGGCTGAATAAGCAAAAAACCCTGAAGGAGATGTATATCAACAGGGAAAAGGAAACAAGGAGGGAGCTGGAGAGGCTGCAAAAGTACAGCGATGCAGACACGCTCAGCACCGCAAAGATTGCCTCTCAGGTGAGGGATACAACACGGCAGAAGACAAAGAAAGTCCTTCACAGAGATTATGAAGAGCTGCAAGTGGCGCATGTGATCAGCCTGGAGAAGCTCACAGTTGAGCTCCAGACGGAGAGGGAGAAGAGCAAGCTTCTCCAAGAAGAACTAGAGAAGATCACAGTTTCACACCATCAGGCCAGCCAAAAGTATGAATGCGATGTCCTTACTGCAAGACAGCAGGCAGACAGCCTTCAGTGTGAGCTTAACAACGCAAGACAGACTCACGCAGACAGGGCGGCTGAGGACCAGCATCTCATCCAGAACCTGAGGGCAGAGCAGGAAGCCCTCCGTCAGAGGATGGCGGAGGTGATCGAGGACATCCAAAGGTATGAATGCGATGTCCTCACTGCAAGACAGCAGGCAGACAGCCTTCAACGTGAGCTTGACAACATAAGAAAGACTCACGCAGACAGGGCGGCTGAGGACCAGCATCTCATGCAGAACTTGAGGGCTGAGCAGGAGGCCCTCCGTCAGAGGATGACGGAGGAGATCGATATCCTGCAGAGAAACACCTCTGAGAAGGAGGCTGGTTTTGGGAGAGAGCTGGAGGAGCTGAAAACTCAGCTCAACAACCAGATCTCACTCAACCTTAAGCTTTCGACTGAGCGCGAGGCTGAGAGAGAGGACTACCAGCCTCCTAGAAGAAAAATTGCCAAGCGTGAGCATCAGTTTCATAAGCAGGAGGAGACCCTCCCTCATGCACCAGCCCCCACACCCCTGGAAGAGGCTGAAGCAGCTGAGAAGAAGCCGTGTGAGCCAGAGGAGACCCTCCCTCATGCACCAGCCCCCAAACCCCTGCTGGAAGAGGCTGAAGTTGCTGAGGAGAAGCCGTGTGAGCCGGAGGAGACCCTCCCTCATGCACCAGCCCTCACACCTCTGCTGGAAGAGGCTGAAGTTGCTGAGGAGAAGCTGTGTGAGCCGGAGGAGACCCTCCCTCATGCACCAGCCCCCACACCCCTGGAAGAGGCTGAAGTCGCCGAGAAGAAGCCGTGTGAGCCAGAGGAGACCCTCCCTCATGCACCAGCCCTCACACCTCTGCTGGAAGAGGCGGAAGTTGCTGAGGAGAAGCCATGTGAGCCAGAGGAGACCCTCCCTCATGCACCAGCCCCCACACCCCTGCTGGAAGAGGCTGAAGTTGCTGAGGAGAAGCCATGTGAGCCAGAGGAGACCCTCCCTCATGCACCAGCTCCCACACCCCTGGAAGAGGCTGAAGTCGCCGAGAAGAAGCCATGTGAGCCAGAGGAGACCCTCCCTCATGCACCAGACCTCACACCTCTGCTGGAAGAGGCTGAAGTTGCTGAGGAGAAGCCGTGTGAGCCAGAGGAGACCCTCCCTCATGCACCAGCCCCCACACCCCTGCTGGAAGAGGCAGAAGTATGCTAAGGAGAAGCCGTGTGAGCCAGAGGAGACCCTCCCTAATCCACTAGCCCTCACACCCCTGCTGGAAGAGGCTGAAGTCACTGAGAAGAAGCCGTATGAGCAGGAGGAGACCCTCCCTAATCCACCAGCCCTCACTCTCCCGAAAGAGCCTGAAGTTTCTGAGGAGAAACTCCCAGAGAAACCAAAGAAGATGTCAGTCTGGAAAAGAACCCGCCACTTTCTGAGGTTGTGGAAACCACAGAAGTGGAAGGGGTCCACAAACAACTGAGCTGACTTTCCCTCCCTCACTTTCCCCCTCTCACTCTCCCCCCTCATTTTTCCTCCCTCACG
>NTHP01000133.1:397386-430476 GCA_003416845.1 Oplegnathus fasciatus
CCCCTCCCCTCCCCCCTGCCCCCCCAACATGACGTTTAACAACATGTATGTCATGTCAGGCGGGCACGGCGGCGCAGTGGTTAGCACTGTCGCCTCACAGGAACAACCTGCCTACCGGCTGGTGCCTTTCTGTGTGGAGTTTGTATGTTCTCCCCGTGCCTTTGTGTGGGTTTCCCCCGGGTTCTCCGGTTTCCTCCCACAAGTCCAAAGACATGCACTTTAGGTTAATTGGTGAATGGAAAATGACAATTAAAAAAATTAAATTCCTCCATATATAGTTGTATCTTGTAGTAGTTAATATTTTAATTAATAATTATATTAATTGATGGCTCCATTTAGATGTGTCCACTTCAGGATGCTGGTATTGTGTATACTCGTATTCTACATGGGATCATTTTTGTGTCCTCTGAGGATAAAGTCTCCTGAGCCATAGAAACACGTAAAAAAGCACATATTCTTCCTTATGACTGGTTAGCTTTTGCAAAAATGAAACTTCCTCAATTATGTTTATTTGTTACCTGTGTGATGATGCAACATCTCCACTCTGCTACTGGCAAGGCTCAGATGTCAGCTGTTTTCTCCATAGCTAGGATCAATCTGTAAGTAGCCTACAACTGCAGCCACAATTGAATCACGTGAATTTGGTTTAGGCTAAATGCTTCCTGAGTTACACCTTGATGGGACATACTTGTTTTTAATATCAGTCCCCATCTACCTATCTATACACTTTTAACAATTAGTAAGGTGGTAAATTATTATACATGATAAATATTCAAGGGTCAAGGAGTCCCTTTATGCTACATACACAAAAAACAAAAACAGAACACAAAACTGTTACTTATGATGGGGTGTGGAGGATGAATTTAGAAGTTTCACTGCCTGAAGGAAGAAGCTGCTCTGGAGTCTGGTGGTACGGCAGCGGGTATTTCTGTATCGCTTGCCAGACGGTAGCAGGGTGAACAGGCTGTGGCTGGGTGTTGTCTTTTGTACCCTTCTTTTAAAAGGGTAGCGTCCACAATAGTCTTACTGGACTCTGATGCGTGGCTGCTGGTCCCAGTTAAATTGCTGAGAGCCAGAACTTCCCAGAGGACAAACAACAAATCTGACACCAACTTGGAGACAGACTTGCGGCAGTTCAACTTCACTTGTAGTCTGGAAATGACTACTCACTCAGTCATTTATATATCTGAAGAATCTATTTCAAGGAAGCAAGTTGCTAAAATTACATGAGAATATGCATCTAACAACCTATTAAGCTGCAGTAATAGTATTATAATGCAGTTTTCCTGTTCTGATGTGACGCTTGTGTGTCAACATACTACATTATTGTATAAAATTGTATGATTGATGATGTAATGAACCAATAAGCTTTTATTCTTTTCAGCTGTTCTTGTCTTTCTACTGGAAATAAACAAATCAACATGAAAACATACCACAGGTATTGTCCTGATACTGTATTATACATTCATGGTTTATTGATAGTGGCTTGTTCAGTCAGGCATTGCGGAACATTTGCATTGTGCATAATTACAGAGCTCCTCCTTCCTCCTTCAACATGTTCACCTCTTTATTTTTATCAAATGATTTCAGTCATCATGCTCTCTTCCTCTCTCCCTTCTTCTTTTCTTCTCCTTCTCTCTTTTGATCACACACACACACACACACACACACACACACACATACACACGCACACTAACACACACACACACACACACGTCTCCCTGTTATCTGGGACTTTGGTGCTGCCAGTCAGGAATGTAGGTCTTAGTTTAGTGGAGCAAGCAGCAACAGGTCCACCTCCTGAATGGGAGTTTGTGGCAGATACTGCACCGGTAGCTTTAGACAAAGGACTGAGACCAAGACAAAGAGGCAATCTGTGTTTCATGGAAAGAAGCGACGCTGAAGAAATTGTGTTGAATTCACTCTGCAGTCTTAGAGGTGTCCTGCTCAATCAAGTTCACACTGATAGGATTGAGTCAGTGGCCAGGAGCGGCTCTCTGCCATGGAGGCTCTGCATTTGCTGGACAACTGGAGAAAGGTAATTATTATATTTAGAGACCACAAAGGACAGGTTAACGCTACAAAGTTGGTTGAAATTTCACACGAGAAAGATTGCATGAAAAGTGGAAAAACTCTTTGCAGTTGGCTGAGTTCTTGCCTCCTCTGGCTCAGAAGAGAGTTTCTTGTTGCACTAAAGCGTTTTCAGATAAAATTTCCCCAACATTTATTTTTATTTTCTGGCTGTTGTGTGATTTACTGTTTGAGGCTTCCCTGAGGCTGCCTCAACTGAATATCATTTCACGGGTCTGTCAGAAGAGCAAATATGATGATATTGCAGCAGTGTTTTGTTATCCTGAGGGCAGAGTACATCAGAACCATATTTTCCATCCCTGCTGCACAACATTTTAGGCATGCAAATGACTCCGGGTACACTCTGATTCTCTGTGATTGCTATAATGATGTGTTTTCCAACCTTTCGGTGTGGCTTTCTGTGCTTCCTCACAACCACAAGCTTCTCACATCTCACATAATGACTGCAAAAGTGTTTTCTCACATATATATATATTCATCCTTACGCAGAATCTGGCCACTTAACACGTGTACTAATATAGACATGGAATATATTTATAGCCGTTTGTTCAGTGCTGAGTTGATGGAAATACCCAAAAATGAGTAAGAAGGGAGGAATTTGTGGGATTTGGGCACAGTGTGTGTGTGTGTGTGTGTGTGTGTGTGTGTGTGTGTGTGTGTTTTGATAGAGACTGAAAGACAAGAGAGCAGCCAAGGTGGCTGATTTCCAGTGAATGTGTCAACTACCAAGGGATTTAAATGCGTGTGTGTGTTACTTCCTCAGAGTGTGTTGCTAAATGCTGTCTACCATCTGTTGTGTGTGTGTGCTGACAGCATGAATCACACCTTGACACATTAGTGTGTAGGCAGAATGGGGAGGGGGAATCCCGCTAAATATACTCAATTTTCTTAGATTATTGTGAAAAAAGTGTTAGTTTGAGACACTTTTAAAACTTTTACACTTTATTCAGATCTATCCGTATCAGTTAACCGTGAGAACACAAAACTCACAAGAGTTTGATACTGTAACTAACCAGTGTTACCCTGCAGAGATGAAGTCACCCATGACGACTTTTGTTACTCATTTTCTGGCTAATGTCGATGTTCTCATTTCCTCCCTCAGGATCTTCATGTGTCGCAGGGAGCCGTGGACAGCTCAGTGGACATGGACCGCCTGAACAGGAACATGCCCGAGTGTGGACGGCAAACCCACCAGGTGTTACAGGTGAGTGTGTGTTTTGGGGAGGTGGGGGATGGGAGAGGGAGAAAAGGAACGAGTCAGAAAGAGAGAGCCAGAGCCCTCATTGTTCTCAACTTGGCAACCATCAGAGAAAAACCCAGTCATATGTTATCAGTGTGTCTGTTTTGTTGCATGTTTTCCAGTGTGAAGCCATCCACACACACAGTAAGGGCTCTCTTCTTCTAATAACTGTATCCATTGATGTTAAATGTCACCACATTGGCTGCTCTGGCAGATTTTTGGCTCTAATGGCTCCATGAATGATAGAGAGTTGAAGGTCTGACTGAGTGAAGAGGCAGCAGGTCAGGTCAGGCAGCACAGCTGGGACGCGTCCTGACAGCATATGTCAGTGTGTTGTAAAGCAGGAATCTTCAGCCAGAGTCAGGAATTAGACAGACCCCGGAGATTGGATGTCCACGTTTCCCACCTGCTGGGTCTGACAATCCTATCAGGAATTAAGGGGAGTGCTGTGTGTGTCCCTCTCTCTCTTTCTCTCTCTCTCTCTGTTTTCTTGTGCATGTATGGGAGTTAGAGTGAGCAAGAAATGGAAGATAAAACACGATGAGATTAAACTTTAATGATTCCTGTAGGGAAACTGGGACGATGCTGCTGATACTGCAAGAAAAACAGGAATATAAATAAGAATATAGCAAATTGGAGGTATTTAAATGTGATTTGACCAAAACAGAGGAATGTTTCTGTAGAAATGTTTGATTGAAAAGTAAACAAAGAATTGTTCATCGCAAAGATGATTATTTCTCTGTGTATGGTTACAAAACCAACCAGACAGTCACACAAAGGAAAGACTTAAACAAGTATACTTTGATGAAAAACCATAATGGCAAGTTCATGACTCCAGCTTCTAACATATCTTGCAAAACAAGGACATGTGTCCAAGATTATTACCTTAAATTGTTGTTTAACCAACAGACCCTGGTTTTATATTTGATTTTCAAGTATGTGTTTATGTACAGTATGCACATGCGAGTATGATATGTGTGTATATTTTAGCATTTCTTAACATTTTTATGTGGAGCTCTCACTGGGGGAAAGAGCACCATCATTTTTATTGGAGAAAGATTTCATTTAATTCACTATCTATTTAAAGTAATTATATATATAAAATATAAATATATAAATTAATTATCTATCTATCTATCTATCTATCTATCTATCTATCTATCTATCTATCTATATATATAATATTATTATTATCATGAACTATTAACTATTGATATTCTGTTAACTTTATCAACTAATTCTGCTCCACAAAGTGATTGATTGCATGTTCAGTTTATGACAGGAAGTTAACCTTACGTACATGTGGCTTTTGTCTTGCAATGAGGTCAAGGTGGTCCATATTTTTTCCTATTATTTTTACCTTAACTACCTAATTTTATTTTTCCTGCCTTTTCCACTTAAGATTTCACTTTTTAGTAACAAATGGTGAGTCTTGTTGTTAAGGAAAGTTACTGATTATGATATTCAAATCTGTTTTGAATAAGAAAAGAGCTTTAAAAAAAAGAAAAGTAACAAAGAAATGATGCACAGTCATATGCTGAAGCCAGAAAAAGCACAACATACACAATATTACATGACAAACACATAGTTTTAGATACATAGTGTACAAAAAGTGTCAGCACAGACTTCTCCAGTAAAACAAATCCCCCAATCAAATACAACGTATTTAACACATATTTATATATACATACTGTATATACAGAATATATATACAGACGGGTGACAAATTAAAGGAAAAACCAACATGATCTGTATATATATACAGTATATATTACAGATGTAGAAGACATAAAGTATTTATGCATGCAAATTCAGAACTGTGCATGACATTACGCTCTGTATGTACAGACCTATGGTACAGACTGACAGAAGAGCAGGCTGTTGCTGTGTGCACCACATGGGAGCAGCAGCACACAGCATATGAGCCAGTATGAATCCTGCTGCGTTGCCCCACTGGCACCTCCCCTCTCCTCCCATCACTCCCAGTAAGCCTCCCAGTGCCTCCCAGCCAGCCTCTATCTCGGCAATCCTCTTAGGCTTGACCCCACTCCACCGACAGCACCACCACAATCAGATAATCCTATTAGGACACACACGGCTAGCTAACCAGCCAAGAGGCTGAGTCAATGATCGCGTACAGGTTGCAAATTAGAAATGTAAGGGCTCAAAAGTGGGACAAAAAGACGCAGTTGCAGCAGGTTTTAAAATGCAAATCCATGCCAGTGAGGTACTCCATACCCATCAGAGTTCATTTAACACTTCACCTGGCACAGAGCTATATCAGCATCAGTGAACAAACAATTCTTTAGTCCGAAAAAGTGTGACTGAAAAATCATTTGCTGTGATGTGAAACTAATTTGCTAAGTAGTGAATGCTAAATGATCAAGCCACATCTCACTGTCACTGACACAGGACGCTGAATTTCCACTGATGCTGAATTATAAAAGATCATTAAACCACAATGCTAAGTTTCTACACCTTGAGGTTGTGACCCTACATGGGGTGACTTGATAAACAGTCATATTTATATACTTTGATGCATTTTAAATCAACCAAACAGGGTTTGTCAAGCAATATTTGACAACTTTATAATTTTGTCAAATTTTGTGGCCCAAAAACAAAGTCACTCAATTTAAATAATTGGCTATCACTGTAATGTATGGGACCATGCCATGCATGTGATAGATTAATGCTACCCCTCTGTCAGCTGGAAGGGAACATCAGTCCTGAGGGCTCCTGGTGTAAATCTGTCTTTGATATGCCAAAATATTTTTTCTTTTCTTTGGAAAAATGGATGTTACTCAGTGGGAGAAGTAAATCATTTCATTACGTCAAACCCTAGAGGGTAAAACTACAGAGACAAAGAGAAAAACGCAACACAACACATTCTGCTGCATCCCAGCCAGAACTCACCTCTGCACCGGGAGTAATTTAACAATAAGAGGATGACTAAAAAGCAGAATTGTCTTTATATTCAGGCATCGCTGTGCTGAAAAGTGCTCATCACAAGTTAGCTCGTTGAACGCCCTCCAGGAGCTTCATGTTTCTTAATTGCGGAGCGCTGTTGCTATGGCGACATCCCTTCCCCCTTGCTGAGCCGAGAGCACATGGTGATGCTTTAGGCAGAGCTGCGAGGGGGAGAGGGGGGAGATGACACACACACACACATGCAGACAGACACACACACTTCCCTTAGTGTGTAGAAGAATATGTAAACAGCCGGAGCAGCCAGCTATGGAAATGGCCTCCCATAGTGAAGACATTCAGACTCCTCTTCTCATCCCCAGAGTGGAGGATGAGCCTCTCTCTGCAGGTCTAATCCATTAGTGAAGCAGTTAAACTCCACAGAAAGATGAGCGTTACCTCTCCTCTGTGACTCCCCTGTAATACTACTCGTCCGCATTTTTTGTGTCATGCACAACTAATTAGTTCAGCTAATGGACGGGAAATGATAGCTGATCAGGTCCCATTCACGGCGCGCCATTTATAGTCCAGACATAGTTGTGCAAATGGAGACAGAGGATGTTTAGAGGTGTAGTTTACATACAGTGTGTTTCTTTGTGGTGGCTTTCAGTGTAGGTATTGCCAGTCAATTATTGATACTGTAGCTCATTTACAGCAGTTGCTGTAATGAATGAGTTATGCATGAGTTTTTTTCAAATAGTTATTTGGTACAAAATACATGTTTTGTCAACTTAATTAAAGCCTGTAATGCAATTTGCTGTGTTTTTTATCGTAAAACTGCCATAAAAGGAAACATTCAAACACTAAATGGTCCTAAAATGGAAATAAAAATATACCAAAAAGTGTGATTTTTACCACCCTCATTAAGAACAACCAAACATCCTTTTATATACCACATATTCCACAAACGCTTTTATTTTTCTGGCAAAAGAAATGAAAAGGCCTATAATCAGCCAATCTGAACTGTACACTAACACAAAAAAGGCTCACTTATTTAGACCAAAAACTCAAAGGATAAAAAAAAAGGATAAATGTACTTTGCAATTTGTTTGTGACCTCCTATTTAGAGCACTCCACTGGACCTGATTGAGACCGGAAAGGGGCTGAAGTTCCAGGCAGAGCGCCCACACCTGGTCAGCCTGGGTAGTGGACGCCTGAGTACAGCCATCACCCTGCTGCCCCTGCCTGAGGGTGAGACATCTGCTCTGACACCAACACACCAGCTAGCTTCAGAGAATGACATGGATGCAACAACTGATGTCAGTGTTACAAAACACACTTGGTTATTTTTGGGCTTTTGAAGACGCTGTATTTATATTACTGATCACTCTTCCATTATTGAGTTAATAAAAATTTTTACTGAGTGGTCATAAATATGATAAGCTACGACATCAGTGGTAAAATTGCTATCACATTGTTGTTTACAGACTTTATCACATTATTGGCTTTTTATCGTGGTGTTGCCTTTATTAGATTAAGTTTATCTAAAATGATTTTATTACATTTATAAGCTTTTACAAAGAGCCACAACAACACACACACCCTTATATCTCTGGTGACCCAGCCCTGTTATCACCTCTATATCTATCTTTCGTCCTTGTCTGCCTCTTTGTCCGGACTGCAGGCAGGCTTCATCGTGTGTTTCTGTCTCGTGACCTCTTGGCTTTTGGTCTGCCTGTTTGTTTGATGCCCTCTCTGTCTGTCTGTCTGACTGTCAGTACCTGTGTGTCTGCTGGCCTTCCCGTCTCTGTCTGTGCCTCTGCAGGCTGGTATGCGGGGAGATTCCTCTATCAGAGGTTATGTGTGTGTCAGTGTGAGTGAACGTGTGTTTGTTCGTTGTTTTACTGGCCCTGGAGGCATTACCACTACTGTTGTTACTACTGCTCAAGGGCGATGCGCTTAAAGCAATAGACTTGTTGTGAAAAAGGGTTTTGGCAGACGTTTTTTGCCCTGGGTTTTGCCTCTCAGGTTACATACAGGCAGCCCTTCCTTATTAGTGGAGGCTGTTCAGGCTGTATGCATCCTGAAAGGAGTACCTGCAGACACTACTCAGGACTGAAAATATTCTCTGAAAAAGGTAATACCAAAATCCCATAACCACCTGATCAATTCCAAAATATGCACTGCATGTAATCAATCAAACTGCATATTTTATCTGTATTATCAGAGTTACTACACTTACTGTGCCACATCAGATGTTATTCTAACTCTTCTTCTTTCCCCCAGGCCAGACCACACTGGGTCATGGTCCCATGGACATCAACATCCAGGGCCCCGGGGTGGCTGCCCAGCACTGCTACATAGAGAACAGGTCAGGGGTCATCACGCTGCACCCCTGTGGGAACCTCTGTGCTGTTGATGGGCTCCAGGTCACACAGCCTGTGCGCCTGTCACAAGGTAGGAATCAGCTCAAACATCTGTCAACATCTGTTCTGTTTTTGGTAGCACTTCACCTGAAGTGCATTGTGAATCAGTGTGACCAGATTTCTATCTTATTCACTGTAGAACAAACACTACAGGAAACCAGTGGCCAGATGCTAAAGGATCTGTGGTTTCTGTTGAACTCAGCTGGAATTTCACCTATTATTATCCCAGTTACTGTAAGCGAGAGATCAATCCATCAACTCTCTGCCTGGTCAATGAAAATGCAGCGTAAGAGCAAGCAGGTCTGTTCGATAAAATGCACAGTATGTGCTTTTAAATAGACATCGATTGAAGAACAGCCTGAGGTTCCTGTGTTAATGAGTTAACAGAGTGAGCTTTGCCGTGCTCAGGCATCCAGATATTGAAGAAACCAGAGGAGAGATGAATTGATTTTCAATCTGCCGTAGCCTGGGTGGATCTTAGATTGGACTCTGTGGAGAATTTTACTAAAATTATCCTCTGGGATTGGCCTTTTAAAAGTAAAGGATTGTTTTCATACAGAAGGCAAGTGCTCCTGGGAAAGTAGGGAAGCTAGAGCAAAGGTTAACTGGGCGCCCCGACAGACTCATCTGTACCAATAAGACAAACCCACAAAGTATAACGTCACAAGATAATGTAACTGAAAGGATCCAGCTGATTTTGGAACTTAGAAAGAGAGATGTGCTGCACACAAAGAACCCTAGAAAAAAAAAAAATTTTTTTTAAATTTGATAAAATCTTTCAAACCTTCACACTTCCGGAAGCTAAATAATAGCTTTGGCTATCATTCTTAACATTTTACTCACCTATCTGGGGCACCATATGGCACCAACTTAACAATGGAGTCCATTAGGGTGAGCAAAATAAGCAAACAAATGATCAGACGGGCTTTAGCAAATCCCCAGTTTAACCCAGTATTATGGACCAAATTATTTAGGGGAAAAAAGTGAACATACCTGATATTAAAATCATCAAGTGCACTGTGCTGTGCTCCAGTAAGTGTGGCATACCAAATCTGAACCAGTTTAGTAGCTTAAAGGCTAGATTCACATTTCGTCAAGTCTGTCTTCAATCAATCTTCAGACACCCATATATACACTGAAACAGGGTTTGCTGTAATCATTCCTCCTGTTCATACTGGCCATGATCCCTTCCTAATATGCCTCTAATGTGATGCTTCCTCTTCTATGCAAAACTGAACCAAAGTTTATCTGGAGCTAAAATGAGGCATCAGTAGTCTCAGTTAGCTGGATATCTTCCAGCGTTACTGAGTTTTTAGTATGAAAGTCTGTTTTTGTTACGATCCCTCCATTGCGGCTCAGCACAGAAACATTTTGTACAAAATAGACTGTAACTTTGGAAGATACCCACTGGATTTGTCTAACTCAGACTGTTGAAGCCCCATATTAACTTCAGTTGAACTTTGGTATGCACAGAACAAGGATTTTATCCTCCATCACTTGGAATTGCTTTAGGAAGGGATCTCTTGGCCAGTATGAGCCGGAGGAATCAACAAGCAAAACCTGTTCTAATGTTCATATGGGCATCTGACTATCATTATTAGACCAACTTGAAAAATAGTGGACAGTTTGGGTAATAACTTTAATGGGCACCTTTGTTTTCAATCCCATTGGACTTGTAAAGATGTGTCAGGTAAAGCTGCTACATCCCTGTATCTCCACACACCACCAAGCAAAATGTCACAACTGCCTAATAGCCAGAACTATGAAAAAATAGGTTGAAAAAAATGGAAATATCCTTTTGAAGAAGTCTTTTACAAGTCCATCAAAATTAAACCAACCAACACCAGAAGAAAAGAAAACCTTTCATATGAGACAAATTCTGTATATGATGTATCATTTAGGTGGGTGGGGTTGCTGTCTGGTGTGCAGTTTAAACTGACAAACAGGTGTATTATGCATCATAATCCTGCCCACTGCTGTTCAAACAAATCAGAGAGGAAGTGAAACTGTAAACCATGTAAGTGTTTCGCTTTAGTCATGGTAATTCATACAAGTTTACAGCGGAGCCTCAGAGGGAGCATGGTGTGTTATGAGAATGAGTTAAAGGGACACTAGTCATCATTACTCACAGTGCTCACAGGATGTGAACTTCCCTCTCTGCTGCTGTCTCTGCAGTGTTATTTCTCACTCTCAGACGGACGTTCACCTGCACAAAAAATGCTAATAGCACAAACAGTACACACTACATGGACTAATATCATTCCTATCTGCATGCTTTCTGCATACAGTATCCTGTGTCCTGCATGACTTTGTGATGTATGTATGTGTAGAAGAACGTGCGTGCTGTCTGTCAGTGTGTCCCTCTGTCTTTTGGTATTTCAACCTGGACTCTGGTTGGGTAACCTGAGCGGGGACACAGGGCTATTTATACTGCCCCCCTACCCCAGACAGATCCGACTTTAGCCCCAGAGGGGGTTTCGGGTTGAAGAATGAGTGTGAGGGTAAGCCAGAGTTCACTGTCAGGGCCCTGGAAGAGTTGTAATTTACTGTACAGTGGGAAGAGCTGCAGTGGTCTTGACAATAATCACTTCCTCTAGTGTTAATGCTGACTGATACAGAACTAAATTTACAGCAGGAAGTGGATCAGACATTATTGGTTACACAACCCTTCACTTACCACTCCCATGGGTTATGTAAATTATATGAGTAATATATTGTAGTACACACAATGTTCCCTACAAGACAAGTGAAGCATGATAGGATACAGAGGATGTATCACAGTGAGCTATGACTAGACGCTGACGTGTGTACCAGGTAATCTAATGCTGTCTCCATTCTGTGTTTTTTACTTTGCAAATAAAAGGTCTAGTGACGGCTGCGACTTGTCAGCGTTACAATTTATAGAAAACCAAGCAGCAACAAGTCAGTATTGTTACAAAATGAAAATGTGCTCAACAAGCTTTTAGTGGTAATCCGCCTGGATTTACAACATAAATCAGAAGAGCCGGTGGAGGGAAATCCAGACAATGAAAGGGCATGTAAAAACTAAGCCAGTTTGTTCAAAGCGAGATGAGCTGATGTTTTAAAGGGATAAAGGTTGGTCGGCTTGATTCAGCCTATCAGAAGGAACACAAAGGGAAAAGGGGACCAAAATCTCAACATTAATAATAACTGATGACATGATTGGTAGATACTGTTACGTATTTTATAATTATAAGTGTTGAATAATTAAAAAAGTTTAAAGGTGCACTCCATCAAATTCAGTTTACTAGTCAGTAGGGGGCCTATTCAACCCCTGAAAAACAGTTGTATAATGTCTTCTGTGGCTGTGGAGGACCTCCGTCAAACCCAAGAAAATAACCCTGATGATGTCATAGTGATGTCATCAGGGTTATATCAGCTTGGGCTTGGAGACTGAAAATTCTTGACAGAAAGTGACACAAACTCAATTTGCGGAGTTTAAAAGATAAGAGTATTTACTAGGCAGGGACAGTCTGAGGAAAATATTATATTGAGTGGCATTGTGGGAAATGTAGGATCCAGGGTTTTTTCAGAATTTGGGATTAAAAGTCAGGATATCCCAGCCTCTGTTGCTTTGGTTTAACCATGCTTTTTTGGTCTATCTCTTGGAGCGCTCCTTGAACATGGTAGATCATAAATTTGACCTTACTGGCTGTTATCTCTCTGTCAAGCCACATAGTTACATTATTCTGTACCAAGTTGTATCTAACAATAATAGTCTTCTCATACTGTGTTTCCAAGATTGGTCAAACACTGCACTTAAATACATTTTTTTAGGTACTTTACACAAGTATTTTGATTGAATGCTATTTTATACTTCTACTCCACTACCTTTCACAGGGAAATATCACTTCACTATATTTATTTGACAAGCACTAGTTACTTTGCTGCTTATGATTTTACATAAAAAAAAACAGATGATGGGCTTATAACACAGGATGTATTGTTGTAGATTTAAACTACCAGTAAAAGGTAGTTCAAAACAACTCCACCATGAAAAGCAGCAAAATACTGCTTACACATTAATGCATCAGCTATAATAATCACAAAATATCATACACATATTACAACATTCACAGGGGCCATTTTTCCACAACATGAGTACTTTACTTTTGACACTTTTTGCCAATAGTATTTTTCCTCTTTACTCTCGCCGTTGTATACTTTTACTCAAGCAAAGGATCTGAATACTTCCTCCACTATGACACTGACCATATTTGGCCCCCAGCTATTTCATGTCCCTGCTTTTTTGTTAAAGTATATGTTTGTTGTTTCAGGAGGGACATGTTGACTTTATATAAAGTCAGTGGGACAGACAAATAAACATATTATCATAACCAAGCAAATAATCTGGTGCCACACACACTATCATAATATTTACTGCAGAGATTAATGTGCCTGGAGGGAACACTTATCCTGAATACTCCCTTTAATGTGTGTTTTTATGGCTTTCAAATACATGTCGGGTAATACATAAAGCTTCACCTTTGTTCTTTTATATAGTGATAAAAGTAGGACATGAGAGAGAGCCACACCTTGGCAGCTCTCAGTTAAAATCAGCTTTATTGACATGACAGGTTAAACCCTAATGGGTGTTGCCAAAATAGTACAGACTCAATTCAGGCTACAGTCAGTTATTAACATAATCAATACATCAGTAAATGTTATGGATCAGTTAAATTCCTCCATTGTGGATTAAGATGTGTGTCCCAGTGGTAGCTCGGGGTTCACTCACGCGGTCTCTCTCTACAGAGACACCCCCCTCTCCCCCTTTATGCCTCTCTCTCTCTCTCTCTCTCTCTCTCTCATTGCACAGCTCTGACTCAGGATCTCCACCTTCTTTTCCTCCTCCTGCTCCTCCTCTCTGGTTTCTCTCCCAGTCCTCGCTCCCTGACAGCCCGGACTCTCTCTGCGGGCTGAGGGATGACTGTGAGCCAGCTGTTTCTTTACAGGAGCCCCCGGCAGGCACGAGATAGCGTCTTTACCGCAGCGTGAATAGCGGGGAAGGAGACAATGAACAAAGATCACAATGACTGTAAAGTCCCGCACTGGTTTGAATGAGCTGGGATATACCAACGCACCAGTGGATGAACCCGTGTTTTAACAAGTGGGCAAGCAGACAGCTCCCTTTGTGAACATCCACATATCTGCAGAATATATTAGAGTCGATGGGGTTTTAGGATTATCATAACAAAAGCGCGTCGGGACAAAACCCCATAAACGCTCCTGTTGTCCCACAATAATTCGCAGAAACGGAGAGAAACACGTGGTTTTATTTAAAGGAGCAGATGCGATGAAAACACCGAGGAGGAGAGGAGGTTTCATTCATTGGAGTTAAAGTAAGTTGGTTTGTCTTTACTGTGTACTAGTTACAGGATTTTCGGTGGTTTAAAGTCGGTGGTTGGGGTGATGTTTGCTTTCAGCACTTGCCGGGCTTGTAATTAGAGGTAGCCGGTGGATGTTGTCATTAAAGTTACGGACTGTGGGGAGACGAGTAACACACTAACTTTAAGTGGCCCAAAGTGCTTCTTGTAGGCTACTTCATGTGACTAGACAGCATACTGTGGGCACTAGTTGCTAATGTGGAATGCAAATTCATGCTGTTTGAGTTCTTTTTAGTCAAAACGCACTTTCGCCAAACTCCGCTTAAAATTCTGACAAATGTAACATTGTACTTTCATATCGGCGAACTACATGTAATAGAACATTACTTAAGGCTTTCCGTGAATTAATAGGAGGCTATATGTAATTCGGCATACATATCAAACATTACTTACTCAAGCTTTTAAACATTCTACTTTTATTGTGTTCCTGTTATCCACATTTTGGTCATCTACTAAAGTTTACCCTGCTGAGCCACTGCTACTGTAGCTGTGTTAGCAAATCACAAAAGTTCAGATTTTATTTACATAAAGAGCTGATTCAGATTATTTTTTACGCCGAATTTTTCGAAACACCCTTCTGACATTACTGAGCTCTTTAAACCACACTTGAAGACGTGCACATTTTGCCTAAATGCAAGGAAATTTTAAACTGCCACATTTTTGAACGGAGTTTGGTCTGTCACTCCACACATGCAACATGAACACCTGCTCTAACGTTGCTGTCTCCAGGCACTCAATCCCCAGTAAACTTCCCCCTGACTCCATGTGAGTTCTGTTTATAGACTACAAACATATACAAGTCAGCCAGATCTGCAGATACCCCCCATCCAGCCTGGCATGACCAGACTTCACTGTGTCTGTCTACTGTTACACTGCTATTCCTGGTTGCCAATGTGACCTAACCAGGGCTGGTAACTGGAATAGAATAGAGCTTTCCTTTCATACACTCTGCTTATTCAGAGGCCTCTGGGTCCATGAGTTCTGATCATATTAGACAGTTTAAACGCAGGACCTTCTTGCTGAGCCATTGTGCCGTACACACTGCTCTGGAAGTGTGGTCATTCTCTCTCCACTGCTGCACTTCCTCAACATCTGTCATCTCTGACACATTGTGTTGACCCCATTGTAAAGAAAGGATGTGAGGAGTCAGAGAGAAGCCCCTCTGCAAACAGTCATCAGGCTGCTGTGAATGTGATGTGGGCTCCCAGCGGGCCCAGAGTACAGGTCAGACATGTGTGAGGGACGATGGGGGCATCTCAGCACAGAGAGGAAAGGAGCTGGCAGCAGCTGGTGTGCAGACGCTGGGTCAGTGTGTGTGTTCCTACGTGTTGTTGTTGACACAGTCTTTGACCGTACATCCTCTGACTGCACTGAGGTCAAGGCAATGTGTCCAAGTGAGAAGGTGGTTAGATACTACAAATGTACCAGTGCCTTGGGTAGACCAGGGTTGTGTTCACACTGCAGGCCTTTGAACTGAATTCCAAACTGCTTTTCAACACACCTCCTCTTGTATCTACCTCTGCCCCTACTTCTCTCAACACATTTTAATTAAAGTGCAAGAAATACCAATATATTTGGCTGTTTTTTAACATGAAAAATTATGGCAGTTGTCCCAGATTATAAAAGATTTACTTATTGTCAAGGGAACGCTGACATATTCAGATTAGGAATGCACCGATCTAACTTTTCCTCTCCCGGTACCTTAGCTCAGGGTATCTGCCGATACTTAGTACTGATCCAGTATCTATGCTCTCTTTCTAAAATTTGAAATCTGTATACCTCATTGCATTTTTTAAGTTAAAATGACACCAGGGATTGCTGTGGCACTGAAAATGGAGTCAGTGGCCTGCTGTGACTGAATGTAACTGGTAGTGGACACACTGGATACTGGATAATTACACTGACAAAGAGTACACTGAAGCAAAGTATTTAATGTGGATCGGCCACGTGCAGCTGATACTCGATCTGCTTAGGGAAGGTGGGTATCGGTGCTGATACCGATCTTCCCTAAGCAGATCGAGTATCTTCACATCCAGCATACTGGATCAGTGCATCCCTAATTCGGATCTTAGCATATAATGTGTGCCTCACTGTTTGGTTTTGTTCCACATATCCAATATGTTGCCACACTAGAGCTGCACAATTATGGGTAAAAATGATAACTTTGAGTTTTGTGCTCAATGTTAGACTTTACGTGTTGTAATTATTCACCTAACAAAATTCTCGTATTGCACTTGAACATTTTACAATAACAGAAAACAGCCTTCATTTTCACATTCTACTTAAAAAAAGCAAAAATGAAATGTGCTACTACAGTAAGTTTACAATTTAAACTAAATCTATCAAACTTTTTTAAATGTATTTTTGTGGCATTTTTGCCTTATTTGATAAGGTACAGTAAAGAATCTGACAGGAAATGCGAGGGCACAAAAACAGGAGGATAACAAGCAATAAAGGTCCCCTGCCAGATTAGAAGCACAGACAATAGTGCACGATATTTAACCCACGCCATTTTATTTGAGTGTCCTAATTCTGAGTGTGAAATTTATGCTCTATATACAGCCTTCAAACATTCCACCAATGGAAAAAAAAAGTAGTCCCCATGCACACTGACAGTCCCACAATGTAATGCTTCTCATTTTATAGGCGCAAAAACTACTGTTGTGCAACTCCACACCTTTCAGTGAGACACAAAATGATTCAGAAGTGTCTGAAATCTCAGTTTACTGCTCACTATAGAGTTAGCTTGGTGGTGAGGGAACAAGGGAGTGGTTTTTGGACCCGGCTACTGCGTTTGTGTTGTGTATTTGTCTTAGATCCCTAGGCCAGCGTGACATCTCAAATATATCAATCTTACTAAAATGAAAGTAGTTAAATTTTAATCATCTTCATTCTCATGAAATCAAGGTCTTCTTAGAGCCAGATGAACTAAAACTGGACCACGACTGAATTTGGGAAGCCGTGATGTAATTGTGTAGCTAGGTTACGCTTGTCAATTCAAAGCGATTTTTTAAAACCTGGACATGCTTGAAGCCAGTAAGGGACAGGTTTGGATGTATTACTTTGCTCAATTTGCTACATCTTGACAGATGTGAATTGTCCCTTGAATTTGACATAGACAGAACACCATCCATACACAATATGCATATAAGCAGTGCACATTATGGGAGAGTGGGAGAAAAGTAACACACCTCAATACACAGATGCATCTAGCGACAAGAACACACTTGGAAATTAACTAATTGGTGTCACATATAAAGAAAAAAACCCAAAACAAATTAGGCCACTTTGAGCAACAGCCCACCTCTGAACCACGTGTGGATCACGCTGTTTGGTTTAATATTGATTGATCCTCAGGCCTGCAGCCATCTGCCTCTGGGAGCATGTTTAACAGCAGGGGATTGGCTTTAGCTGTTCTGACAAAAGGAGGAGAGGGAGGGGGAGAGAAGGGGAGGGGGGGAGGAACATCTGTTCGGACAAGCGGTAACCAGCCTCCGACACGTTACTGTGATGAGCGTCCACTGGAGACAGTAGCCGACAGCCTGCAGGACACTGCATCTGGTCTGTGAGATGTGGATGCTGTGAGCAGCGGGGTCTGATTATCATAAAGTGTTTTAAAGGGGCACTCCGCTGATTTTACACATGAAGTTCAGTGTATTTGTCAGGAAGAGTACTAGACTGTGAAAATGATGTCTCCTGTGGCTCTGGAGGGAGATTGTTGAGATATACGAACCAACTGCATAATGGGAAATGTAGGATTTAGGGTTTTTGAAAGCTTGAACCATACTAAAAGGGCTAAAAGTCAGGATATCTGGATATCTCGATCTCGATTTTAAAAATCTGTCTCTTGTGAGTCCCCCAACTAATTTGCTGGAGTACCGTTTATGAGTCGGGAAATCAGATTTTTAGAATTTCAGTGGGTTTTTGTATGTGACCCACATTCAAATTGAGTTTGCTGCACAACATAAACTGAAAGATCATGTGTGTGAAGCAGCTGCCCAGGAGCAAACCGCTGTCTCCAGATATCTTCCATCGTGGCATCTCGCTGGCGTCAGACTGGTTTGAACATAGGATCACTTCTTCCAAGTCATTTCTTCCAACCTTTTATTTGTTCAGACGGTTATTCCCACATGATGGGAATGCAGGGTTAGACCTCTCCTCCTCCTCCTCCTCCTTCCCCTCCCCTGTGTACTCCTTTCAAGCCAGTCCCATATCTTCCTCTGGTATGTGTGTCTGTGTTTGATGGCCTCTGGCTCGGCGAAAGGCAGTCATTGATTAACTGGTGGGTTTGACTCCCTGGCCTTTGCCGAGGCTGTAAACCATCAGCTTTCCATAGCAACCGTGAGCCATAGTTTTGGGCATCCCTTTGTGTGCAGCTCCTCCACGCTGTAATGACGTCCCATGCTGGTGGTTTAGTGGCGATGCCTTTGTTTGTCACGCACAACAGTGAAAATCCCCAAATGACCAAAGTTTTTCCTCATAGTTAACTTAAAGTGAATTAAAAGTTGCAGTAACTACAGAGACTGGCGAGGATAATGCATTTTGGCTGACAGGATGAGCGGAGTGAAGTGTAGCGAAGCCCCATGAATATATTGCTTCATGGTATTACAGAGGTTTTCTGCTATTTGAATCACAGTGAGGACTTAGGAAGGCACATTTCCTCAGCGGCTGTGCTGTGTAGTGCTCTCATCACGGTATCAAGTGGAAAACTTTATAGTACCAAACTGCACCTTTTAGATTTTCTCTAAGCTTAGGCAGACTGTACTGCATGCTGTAAATAACTTTGGATGTATATTATAAGCTCTATTTAAATGTGATAAGGCTCTGCTTGATGTGGGATTTAAAGCCACTTTAAAGTCTGACTATGCAACTTTTGAAAGAAGAAATAGCACCTTCTTCCTCTTTCAAATGGAAAGTTGAATTCATATGAGATTCGGCACGCTCTGCTGGTACAGCCTTTCTTGGTCTGGTATGACCAGTAGCTTATTGTGGCTAATGTTAGCAAACTTTAGATCGATACTGCTGTGAAACTGACATTACTAAGACAGTTTGCTGACTTTCTGATTCCTCTCCTCTTGTGCTACTGTTGCACTGCGTCTTAGCGTGTCACAGATACACATTTCAATGGTTTTATTGTGTCTCAAAGTAAAACAAGAAGTAAACACAGCGTTCCTCATCAGGAGACGGCTTGTTGTTTCCTGCGTGTGGTCCCCTTTCACTTGCTCATGTTATCTAATCATGAAAGCAAGTGACTCAAGACGATCTTTGGAAATGAAGTGAATTTCAGTGCCACAATCCTGTTTTGGCCACTTGTGGCCAACGTGGCCAAAGACACGTAAGATGTAGCCTTAAAAACAGACTGAATTTTCACTTCCTTTTTGCTTGCGTTCACGTTAGCCGATTTCTGTTGGGCAGTGGGGGTTATTTTGCCCTGACCAATCAGCAGTGACTAACATTTGTAACATTTCAGTCGAAGCAGCTGTAGTTGGCAGCAGCAGTTGCTGCAGTTAACCTTAACGTGTCGATCAGAGACATTAGTGCCGATTTAGGAATGATTTTTTTCTGCAAGTGGACTTACAACAACCTGTGCTGTACAGTATGACTTCTTTAATCTCATCCAAGTTTGTTGCCGTGTTCTGTGCCTACAAAGCTCTGATTGGCTCAGTCGTTTTCCAGCCAGAGAAAATGGCAAGACCAAACCTGTTCGAACAAAACAGAGACGTGGTCTGGAACTAGGCTACCTAAGATGATCCCTGATGGCTGCTTTCCACTTTTTAAGAGACGGAAATAACAGATAGCATGTTAGTGCACTACTTGCTCCAACAAAACTGATTCAAACGATAACACTTTGCAGTCCAGAAACCCCTCAGAATCTGGTAGATATATCCTGGAAAAGCTCCTCTGGTACACAGAAATGTTGATGCAGTTTATGATTGTGGTTAGTTTGGAATAAACAGAAGGGCTAGATAGTTGGTATGACTGGTGATAACCATCATATTTGAACAGAAAGAGAAAACTTCATCAGAGAAAAATCCACAATGCTGAGATTCCAATATTCCTCCTGTTTCTTTCCTGTCTGCATGTTCTTTTTGCTCTGGTGTCTGGATGACACATGAGATGCATGAGATGAAATGTGTTTTCACAACTTCTGACAGGCAGGATGGTGCAGAGGGAATAACGTGTGACAGCAGTCGTGAGCTGGATTGGAAGCCACAGCCAGGATGTACTACTCCACACAGCCACTGCCAATATCATGTATTCATGTAACAGCATTTCTTTATCATATCATGATAAGTGTAAGCAACACTTAAACTTTAAGTCTCCTGACTGTGCATGAACTCACTCTGGTAGTATGTGAAGCGTTCTCGCTCTGACCACCTCTGGTTCCTCTGATCTAATCTTCTGGGAAATGTACTTGAGGCTAAGCCGACACACTGGAAAGATTTAATGTGGTCGTACCAGAGAGAAGGAAAAAAACACGGAGATGTTATTAGAGAAATGATGGAATATTTGGTCCACAGACACATTTCAGATAGGTTGAACAGACCAGAGCTGCTAACCGCTTCTCCTTTTAATGCCACAGTTCCCCTGAGGCGTGCTTTGGCATTAATGCTGATTGGCCTGAGTGGTCCCAAAGGAATACTCACAAGGGTTTACAATAATCATTCTTGTCGGCTCTGATATGAGATAAATATCTTTAACAGATGTTCCCTGATGTCAGGTCCCATTTCTTTCACTTTTCTTTCTTTTAAAATGTACACACAGGATCAGAAAAATCTCCTTTATGTAGTTTAAAGAAAAAAAATTATTGAATCTCAAGAGTCATAGATCCTATTTGGCTGACAAAAACAACTTTAATAAAATAAGGTAAGCCTGCTGAGTGGAGGCTAAGTGAATAATAACACGGCTGAAACTTAAAATAAACTTAAATAAAATACAATTATCATTATATTATTATCTAAAATAATACAGTATAAGTAAATTAACAAAATTGCAGCAATAACAATCACTTTTATTATTGATTGATTATTGGTTAGCTGATTATTTTCACAATTTCTTAATTAATCATTTGGTCTATAAAATGTCAGAAACTAGTAAAAAATAATATCCATCATAATGTCCTGGAGAACCAAGGTGAAAATTTCTACTTTTGGCCAACAAGCAGTGGGAAACCCAAAGACTCTTGTCTTAGGATCACAAGTCAGCGAAAAGCCACAAATCCTCACATTAGAGAAGCTGGAATTAGAAAATGTTTTTGCTTTTGGCTTGAAAAGTGACTTAATTAATTGATTATCAAAATAGTTGCCGAATTATTTTCTGTCAATTAACTAATCGATTAATCAAGAAATGGTTTTACATCGTTGTGAATTGAATCTCTTTACAGTACATTGAGTAGTAGAGTAGTAGAGTAAACAAGGATTGATTATTTCAAAGAATAATTGACAGACTGACAAAGAAAGTAATCATTAGTTGCCGCCCTATTAGTCTTATTCTGTCTGTACAAATGGGTTGAATTTGAACTGAAACAAAAGCAGATTTTATTATCCACATTATACATGTTATATACAGTATATGCTGTATACTGTACAAAGAATAGCCTTCTTTTTATAGTGCACCTTTTAGGATAAAATGCTGCTGTATTTGATACATATTGATAAGTACCTTGTGCTTTTTATTTTGTTGACTGACAAGTACTATATATAGATTTTCACCTTGACTCTGTATCAATCCCTGTTTGCATTACAGTACGTGCTCCTATAATCCACTTAGGTGTTCCTGTAGTTTTATTAGAGAATGGGGTTATAGCGTCCTTGCGGGAGGGAAGTGATGATTTTTGTGTCCTCACTCCTGAAGACGTGCCATATGGAAAGCTCTATGCAGATAAAAGGATTGATAACATGACATAATGAAAGATAGCCCACAAACTCTTCAGTGTAGCACTTTTAAAGCAAATCCATGGTTTATGTTTGGTTGTTTCTCGGTTAAAGTGGAGCCACTCTGGAGCACAGTGTGGGGCTGAAAGATGCTGTGCTTGCAGTAATACTCAGAGTGCACTCGCTGTGATGAAGGCAGTGATTAGACCAATCGTTCCTGGAGTGTTGAGGGAAATTGTTCTCCCTCACAGGGGTCAGGGAATCAATCAGACTGATTAACTGCACACACACACACACACACACATGCACACACACACCTCCATTCATCCTCCTCTCTGAGAAGCCAATATTTCTTACCAACATTGCCTGACCTCTCCTATATGACTTCATTGTAATTATGAAAATGGCAATGTGTCATATTTTCCTGTTGGAAAGTGTTTGAAGCACTGCCGTTGATTAAACAGGTCTCAGTTTCTACCGCAGCCGGTTTCGCTGAGCTCAGCCTTGGAGAAAACTAATCCTGAACCGCCGGTTCTTGGAAGAATCCTTACATGCTTATCCCAGGTCAGAGGGTTCTTATGGAGGAGGGAAGAATGAGGAGAAGAAGAAGAGATACTGGTGTGTTTTTGAAAAACTAAAGCCAGCATGGTCGTGCCAGATGTGGAGCTGATATTTTGCTGTTGCACATGAAACCAAGCAGTAACAGCACTGATCCAAATCACGGCTAATGAACTGTTGGTGATTGATGGAAGCAAATGAGGTTTGTTATTTTAATAGGATCCAGTTCAGCTCTGTAGTGCTGCTTTCATAGTCCGTCCCTGCAGTAATACTGGGGACGAGCACCTTCCTTCAAGATACATTTGTAAAGTGAAGAACATGAGATATTTAGATATTATATTAATATTAATATTAAAGTAACATATTTACAGTCACATCCTTCTCATCACAATACAGCGATTCTGTCCCAAAGTCAGTTGCATGCCCGTTCCCTAACACAGTGAAAACCCTTAAATATGTGCAGCACAGCCATTGTTTCCCGATGAAGAACAATAAGGCTGTCTACTAGTAAAAGAGGGGAACAGGACCTAAAGTAGTGTATATACTGTACAGTACTGGAGTTCTCATATGGAGGGATCATTTAAACGTGGAAATCAGATATAACATGGGGAGAAAAATCCAGTTTGAATGAATTAAATGGGCAAGATTACTCCAAAATCTGTCGTGGTTTTATTGGTTGGAATTTGTATTTATGCCTCCAAGTGCACAACGTGGTATCCACCAGATAGAAAACAGATTTTCTGCTTTCCAAAAAGTAAAAGTAATGGGACGTTGATGTAAAACTAATTTTGTAGATTCTTTCACATTTACTGAGAAATAGTTGCAAACATAATACCATGGAAAAGTAGCTAATAAAGTGGAAAAAATTAATGTTTCATTTCACTGGGACTTTAAAACAGCTTGATGCATGTCTAGAATAATGCAGTCAAGATGTGTGCTGTTGGGTAAGAGCTGGAGTTTTTTTCATCAGACTGTCAACAGAGGCAACAACACCAGGAAGCATAGATACTGTAGCACTAAGACATGATATAAACTAATTACTGTAGGAAGGTTTTTGTTGCTTTTTAGCTGAGAAAGAAGTAAAAAAAAAGTTTTTATCATTTCTTTTTCTATTAAAACCTAATTAATATCTAATTAAAACCTATTAAATCCAAAACAAACTTTAAAGCTGCACTGTTCAATATTTTTATATGAAAAGTGGATCAATTGACTGTGTGTAATATGGAAGGGGTCGCTCATGGTGACAAACACACTGAGAATTATCACCTGACTCTTCAGCTCCACTGAGCAATTTCCATCTTTCTGCTCATTGTTTTGGTTTTCCAGCCCACAACTTTACTGTTTTGGTTCAGTCTCACGGCTCTCATTAACCTCGTTTCCAGCAGCAGTAGGCAGCTGTTTTCAGGGAAACAGCTCTGATAAATCTACTGTACACTCCCTGCCCAGCAGAAAACAGCAGACGGACAAAGTTAGTGGCTAGCTGGTGCATTAAGCAGCTAAAGAGCCAGATATTTCCCTCAGGAGTTGGTGGAAACCAAAAACAGAGCTAAAAGGAGAGTGTATATTGTAGTTAGACTCACCAGGTCACCCGAAACACTAACGCTAATGTTTCTTGTGTCTGCTGGAAAACGGGATGGGAGGGAGAAACAAAACCAGTGCTTTCAGTAAAGCAACAACATTGTCAGCATTAAGAAGTTCAGAAACAGCTTAAACATGCAGATCTTAATCTGCAGAGTCCCATTCAGTGGTACTCTGTTTTAACCAAACCCAGACTGTGCGTTTCAACATTTATCCTTCATTTACCACAATGTAGCTTGTTTGCATTTTGTCAGTGAAACCAAGGTTTACAGCTAGCTCCAAGTTTTGAAAATCAATTTCCAAATGTCAAAGGGACCACCCTCCCTGCTGTGGGGAAAGTTGATCTCCAGAGAGCTCAACCTCCATCACCCCCGGGTTCACCTTCCCTGTCACCTCAGCTGATTGGCTCCTGTGATGACTGATCACCGTAGAGACGTGACCTTTTTGAAGACGAGGCCTCACAAGTTAGAACCGGAGTTCGCCCAGACCACCTCGGGAGACGTGTGCTTGATAGGGTATAGGGAGAGAATGTATGTTGGTGTTTTACTTACACAGTACTGTACGTCATCACCATAACTCACTGCTAACTGGGTGATGTCTGGACAGCTAAACTGACAAGTACTGAGTCCTGTTACGTGGCTGTCAGGAAGATAAAGTCATAAATGTGTTGAGCAACATTCAGACATGCCAGAAAAATAGACTCATCCCAAACATCTTTCACTTAAAGCCCTTCCAGTCTAAATAAAGGATTTAGTGGTTTGAGGTGTGGTTAATTTCTCTGCGTGGTGAGGATTCGGCATCTCTCTGGTCTCATTAACCACCCCGCCCAGCGGTCTGTTTAATATGAGAACAGCATGTCTGCAGCAGATCTGCTCAGTGCTGGAGATAAGGTGGGAAAACCCTCAATGTTTGGGTGGAGACTGGTGTTAGAGACCAGAAACAGACACTGTTTCCATAAGCAGACAGTTGAGATAAGCTATTGACAAGCTCCTGTCTTGCCTGCACCTCCCAGAAGGGTGATCTTAAATGCTCAAGCTGGAAAGCAGACCTATCGTCATACATCGGTCATATCCAGTTTATTGACTGTACACCAAGTGCGTTCATTAAATTACCTTTCTTTCATTCCTGTAATTGCAAAATGAAGCACTGCAGTTTCTCCGTGTCAACACTGCGTGGGTGTTCAATAATGAAAAACTACGTGATTTATGATCCTAGTTCTCCCCACCTCCTCCCCTCTGAACATGATACATGGCCTGTTTAGAGCACCTCCATATCCAGAACAGTTGCAGGGACCTGGATAAATGCTCCGTCTCTCACAGGACCATAAATTCACACTTATTTTGTCGAGATCTATTGTCTTGACACTCCCTGAAGTGTGTCTCCACGCTGCGGGAGGATCCATCATGATAAGTAGCTGCATGGTGTTGTAATGGCTGAATTGATGAGTGCTAATTGGCATCAAGAGACTGCCAGTAATGGACTTCAGCGACAGCGTTTCACTGAAAGCCTAAACCAGATGGATTGATTAGGAAAATAGCGTGTGTTCAGCTGCAGCCCATGTATTGATGCTAATGACTTCGGCTTTGCTCTGTGATTCAATCATAAATGAGTTTTTTAATGAAAAAACTCTTTTAAAGGTCAGTTTGGCTGTGTTTACTGCCTGTTTTCCATGAACATGTCATGATGTGTGAGTTATTGTAAAATATCAGTATCATCAAATATCAGTAAAAGGACAAATATTCAAAGACAGAGGTGGGTTTTGAGTCTGCAGACACTGATGCAGGGACGAGTATTCAGTGTTTTCACTCTCATAAGATTAATAGAGCATAAAAATATCCTTGTGGTCAAGTGGGAGCTGATCCTTTTGAAGATCCTCCATTGAGCCCAGAGACTCAGATGCTGAGGTCATCGTCCCTGACTGGACAGTTTGTTTTATTTCACTCAAGCGTTGTTAGACAGTCTTGTTTGCTGTGATGATAATAATAGATGACAATGTGGTGACTTTTGGTGGAATCATGAAATTATGATATGATCGTACACAAAAGTCTGTTAAAGTAAAGTTTTTTATATGCTATTTGGGCACTTTTATGCATGTATTCGATAGTTGAAAGTAGGGAGATGACAGGAAGTGAGGGAGAGCGAGACGGGGAAGGACATGCAACAAAGGTCCCCAGCTGCACGGTAACCAGGGACGTTGCGGTTCATGGTTTGCGCCTTAACCAGTGCGCCCCTAAAAATGAGTTATTAAGATTTTAATTTTGCGTATGTGAGGAGTTTTGTCTGATGTAATGCATTCCAGTACACTGAATCAAAAAAAGGTTGGTGAACCTTTTTGGCTTCCACTACATCCCATCATTTCCTGTCAGAGGACAATGCAGCACCACAGTGTATAACTGAATGAGCATGTGTTTGGGTGTGTGTATACAGTATGTGTGTGCTCTCTGTTTTGCTGACTCAACACGTGCTGATCCCTGGCGACCTCTCTACTGTCAGTGACCACACACACTCGCACACACACATACACACCACCCAGGGCCTGTAGGCTGCAGAGGTGTAGGGTCAGGCTCCCTCGGGGGGCAGCAGAGGACTCACTCAGTCAGTGAGTGAGTGTCAGCTGCCAGCAGCAGTTTGTGCTGAGAGAACAGTGTAGAGGAGGAGAGACGTCTTCCCTCATCCATCAGCCTGCAGCAGCCTCTGCACCACCGGGGCCTGCATGCCCACACATACACACAGGAACACCGCACTGAACAATGCTGTCTGTGCTGGGTGTGATTTACTCACAGATACTCAGTGTGTGGCAGTTGTTAGTCCAGTCTCTATATGGCACATGAATGCACCTTCCCAGAGCACCAATCAGCACAAATAAGTCTTCATCCCGTGGGAAACGCTGCTGAATAATCCACTGCATTTGGAAAATAATTGTGTGTGGTATCAGAACAAGTCTTTTGAAGTTGTTTAATTTCAACTTCAACTGGGTGAGGCAATATTGATGTCTCCCCAGAATCCCTGAGTGTGATGATGCAAGCATATATTGTATACAGTATGCTAAAACTTGGAAAATGAACAACTAAAAAGCTCTGAAGTAGTATGATACTACAAAAGAGTGTGATGTATTATTCCAATGTTACTGGAAAGCCATGAATTTGTATCAGAAAACAAGACTGAGTCTACAGCCATGCTAGCAGCTCCGTAGGGCTGTACTTAATGGTGCATGCTAACATGCTAACATTCTACAGTGACAATGTTAACATGCTGATGTTTAGCACTTAAAATATTTACCATGTTCACAATGTTAGTTTAAGCTTGTTAGCATGCTAACATTAGCTGATTAGAACTAAACAAAGTACAGCTGAGGCTGATGGGACATAACAACATATATTTCTGCATGCTTATGTGAAATACTATCAAATTTTCCATCAGTAATGCAATAAATATACAGTCACGCAACATCACATTGACTGATATATGATCTTTATTTGATCCTAATAACAGGCCCATATTGGCACAGTATATCATTAACTCACACACAGGTGCAGTTATTAACCTCAGTCAGTGGTGTAGTGCCTGCAGAAGTGGGTATACTCTTAATCTATGCCCCCAATTTTGTTTTTTAAAGCAGCCCGTCCAGCAGAGGATAAATGCCCTGTGTTATAAACAGTGACGTGTAAGAAAACTCTTGCATATTTAGTTCACCCAAAAATGGGCCAGTAGTATTTTCACTTTGTCACTTAACTTCTGCTGCTTGACTTCAGAGAGTGAAGATCATTATGAAATTAACATTAGCCACAGAAGAGGTGCAGATTTTGTAATCAATGCTGGCCCACAGACTATAAGGGTGACACAACCACATAATTCTGCATTTTGAGTGAACTATTCCTTGTTCCTTAGTCCATCCACGCATGAAAATTGGACAACTATTTTCTCACCTTGCAAGTCGTCTGTGGGCCAGTAGTTTCTTTTGTAAACTGTCTCTTGGAACAGCTGATTTGCAGCAGATAGTATCGGCCAGAGTGTGCCACCATTAGAAAATTAACATTATTTGTCAAGGGGCAGTTTGCAAATATTACTGGTCCTACACAGGCCCAACGAGTACAGAGGCAGAGTAGGGAGGGTCACGCCTTCGCCATCCTTGGGAAAAAAATATCGCCTTTGGGCCCTACCTGCCCTGATATTAAGGCACTACTGAATGATGCACATCACAGGGAAATTAGAAGTGGTTATACACAATGCTGACTGAAAAGTAAGTAGGTATATGCCATATACCTGCATATACCCTGCACTACACCACTGACCTTAGTCATCATTGGTTTCCCAAACCCTCTAACAGACACGCTCATTGTTTGACAGAACTGCTGAGTAAAAATGACACAGTGTGCCACGGGCCCATCAGCAAACCCCTCCAGATCTCAGAGTGAGAGATGAGTTTGTCATGACTGTGTCAGATACACGCCGCTTCAAGCTACGTTCTTTTAACCGGCATTTTAGTTGGAAGTGACTGAATTGATCTTCACCGGGGAGATTGTGTTGGTGCAAGTCAGACGCAGGAGTGTGTGCTGTGAGTCAGGGAGGTGGAGGCAGGCGGGCGCTGCTGGCAGAATCCAGAGGAAACAGGAGCTAGGTGAGGGAGTCGGATGACTGCTGAAGTGGAGAGCATGAAGACACGGTGGCTGAGCTGACGTGGCTCTGCCAACCGCAGTATTAACATCCCGATGACTGCTTTCAAATATCCTATTCAGCATCTTTTTGTTTTTCTCCTTTCATGACCAGACTGATGGTGTACTCATTTTCCTGCTGATGAGACTTCCAATAATCGACAGAAACAATTTCAGCTGTGGAAAATACCAACCAAAATTATGTTGAGGATGGTGTCGTAACCACTGAAGGAAATGCTGATGGAAATTTTAAAAAACCAGCCTCTTCCCTCCACAGACAGAAACTGATGGTGAAAAAGAAATACTAATGCAAATAAGCAAACTGCTGCATCTGGATGGCTCATGTAGGCATGTGGCATTTATTGTACCAATATAAAGTATCAATTTAACTGGTATTTTGCAGCACCACTATAGAAGTCAGCAATTCTTCACAAGCTGATGAAGTCCTAACTCGTGTGCAGAATATACAACTGTGTGCACAGGATGTGGAAACTGCAAATTTGGTTTCACAATGAAGAGAATAAATATCTATAAAACAAACAAACAAGGCCTTTGCTTTTGTTTGAAGGGACTACATCTTCCAAGATCAGTTTTCACAACCAGTCAAGAATTGAATTGGTCAGATATGTACAGATCATACGAAAACATGCTACAGCTGTAGAGCCAAACTACTTTTAGGGTGGCCAGGCTGAGAGCAGTATTCATTTCTGGTCACTCTTAAATAAAATAAAAATGAACTAAAATGAATAAATGAATTCTGATGCTACTGCACCACCGTGGTTAGCACTGTCACCTCACAGCACGAAGGTTCAGAGTTCAAATCCACCTGCTGGATGGGACATTTCTCTCTGCATGTTCTCCCTGCGTATGGATGGGTTACCTCTGGGTGCTCGAGTCTCATCCACAGTCCATGTGACGTGCATTTTAAGTGAACTGGCAACTTTAAATTGTCTGTATGTGTCAATGGGTGTCTATTTAAATGTGTTAGCCCTGTGATAAGACCGCCAGTCTGTCCCGGATGTATCCCGCCTCTCACCCAATGTCAGCGAGGATAGGCTTGGGGCCTGCACAGGATAAGCACGTATAAATACGAGATGCACTTTCAAAGTGTTTTGTGTGAATAAAATAATAGTACATATTAATAGAAGAAATAGATGGAATATATTTTCTTGACAAACCGGTCTGTGGGCTGCATACTGTTTAACACCACTTATCAGAACTGAACCTATTTTCCATCGCTGCCCACAGCTCATGATGTAATCAGGTGGTTTCTTCCCAAGCTGTCGGCGTGTGTCTGTCCAAAAGAAAAGGGCATCTGGCTTTGTTGTACATCACCGCAGTCGCTTGTGTAATGGAGAACTTTCCGTCTTTACCTTAGGCCTCGTGTTCTCAGCTGACGACAGGCAGGGATCTTATCTCTGCCTGCGCCGGAAGACCTTTCCCTCGTAATCGCAGCAGGACAATGGTGCTATATTGAGAAAGCAATAAACATGAGATTGCTTATCTCTTCTCGAGCTCGTGGCACATGAAGGGAATGAATTAGTTATGTGCATTATGTGTTTTCACATTTCAAATCAGGATGCTAAGTGGATGCGATTGATAGTACCATGGAGACCGAGTGTGTTTGTTGGGTCTGACCTGTGTCATGTACGTGAATACAGGTCTGATCGGTGTGAGGATCAACACTGTCAGTTCATGACTAATGCCTACAGTAATGTTCTGTGCCTCCTGCTTCACACTGGATTCACATTCAACTAAAAACAACACTAGCAGGTTATTTTTATTCTTTATTCTTAGCAGCCAGTGTACAGGACAAAACCACACGACCACCACATAGACAGTGGAGCTTTACTTTGAATAATAGTGAATCAGGGGAAGATTTGTGAGTGCTTTAAAGTACATCTGTCTGCATACTCTGTATGTCACATTTCAGAGCAGCATTGGGCAACCTGAACTTGAACCAATATCAGCGGAAACAAGCTGTCACACAACTGACATATGTCAAGTCTGTAGGCAAACATACGAAGCAACATTAGCGTTCATTTGCAGTCATGTTTGTGTCCACCTACTGACTGTAAGTTCAATATTCACTCTCCTTTTAGCTCTGTTTTTGGTCTCCACCAACTCCTGAGGAAAACATCTGGCTCTTTGGCTGCTAAATGCTCCACTGTGTCCACCAGCTAGTCACCAACTGTGTCCGTCTGCCGTTTGGTGCTGGGCAGGGAGTGCACAGTGAGTTTATCGGAGCTTTTTGCTGCAGCCATAAACAATGCCCGATGAAAGAGGCGAGAATGAAGCAAAATATTAAAGTTGTAAGGCCACAAAACCAGAACAATAAGCTGAAAGACACTAAAAGCGCTGTGTAGAGCTGAGGGGAACTGCAGTGTTGCAACAGCAGCTTAAATACTTACCAACGCAGCATTTTTAGAGCATCTTATCTCCTTAATTGGATGTGTTTCCTGTAGAAGCAGGATGTTGGGGCGAGTCACATCAGATAGTTCAACTGTGTAAACCGATGGGATTTCATCTAGCGAGAGGCAGGGTTACTTTAGTAATTAAAAAATTTATTTAAACTTCCGATGCAGCTTCCTGCTTGCCAGAAAAGAAAAAATATCCTGATTTTGTAAATACAAATGTGTGTTTTTGTGCAAATTATAAATATCTAATTTTGGTAAAAAGCCCAAACTTCTAAGATACTTAACTTTCTGTCTTCTATATTAGCTGCAATTTTCCATTGCCAGTGCCATCCATCACCTTTACATGGTGACAAGCGACTCTGTGCCCTCATGCTTTGTTTTTTCTTGTGACTGTCGATGATGGCGAACACGGTGTCATCTGAGTCAGCAAAGCTTCTGTGTGTGGTTTGTTCCTGTTTTAGCACTTTGCACTGCTTTCGACCCTGATGCTGTCAGAGCATCTTCACCTTACTTACCTCTCTGTTGGCTGCCATGACAGTCCTCTGTGTCTCTGTCCAACATGGATGCTATTTAAGAGTGACACACGCAGTTTTAGATGATTGAGCAGGAGCCAGGACACAGTTAGCTATTCCTTTAATTAATAATGTATAGTCACAAACTTTCAGCATGTGCTCAGTGGATCACAGGTACGCCTGGCTGACACTTTGCTGTATGATCTGTGTGATGGGGGACCACATTTCTTTGAGCTTTAAGTTAAAGTGACCCGTACACTTTCAATGAATCTCACAAAACTTGTTTGATTCCTTTAAGCTTGATTCCTTTTTGTACATTCCTGCAGGTTCTGTGAAGCAAAATGAATACATATGATGTACGTGCTGTTTTCCAGGCTGTATGCTGTGTCTTGGCCAGTCAGCCTTCTTCCGCTTCAACCACCCTGAAGAAGCCTTCAGGATGAAGAGCATGGTGCCCCAGGGAGGGAGTGTCTCCACGGGGGACTACAGACTATGTCCAGGTACTGTACGATCATGCATGCTCATATTGCGCCCATTCAGTATTTTACTGTAATTTCAGCCTGTTTTCACTCAGCAGTGCCACCTTAAATACCATGTCAGGGTTTCCTTCTTCCACAAACATGGGCCCAGTGTGGATAAAAACACACTGACCTTTTGTCACATGAATAATGCGGCCTAACAAGACCATTTCCCTCCTGAAGTTTCAGTTTCAGCACGGCCTGTGTGAATGAATGGGGCGGATTGTTGCGGAACCCAGCAGGCGGGTGGGGAGGTGGAGCAGCAGCAGGGCAGTGTATTTTACAGGTGGATGTTTGCACTGCAGTAAACCGATGGCATTCTTACTTTTTTATAGCCTGGAAAGGGTGGAGGAAGTGTAGAAGCACAAGGCAGTCTGCTGGGTTTTTGGGTGATATACAATACTGGGCCAATATACTGTATGGTTTTAATAATAGGCTGTTCACCTTCTGCAATTTGATTTTCTTTGCAGATTTTGTTTTTATGATGTTTTTTCATAAACTGGTTCTTTCTTTAAAGGCAATAAGTTTCTTACTACTATTGCTGTAGAGCTGTAAACCCACCAAAAGAATCTATTGAGTTGGTTTCAATGACTTTTCCACTCTGACAAAAGAAATATTACGTGGAAAATAGAAACTTCTCATAATGTTTAAACCCCAGAATGGTCATATATCAGCATAACTGCATTAAATAAAGGCATGCACTGCCTACTATGCCTGTTTGCAGCTCTGTTACAAGACTGTTGTTGTCAGTGTCAGCCTTTAAAATGCAGTACCCGTTGAACCCTGCAGCCTGAATGGTGCCCAGCTGGGACCTGGTGCTGGAGTTCACACCATGCATGTTTTATGAGCATCTCACTCCTCTGCGTCTCCAGGCAAAGTTGCGTGTGTGTGTGTGTGTGTGTGTGTGTGTGTGTG
>NTHP01000133.1:431739-452576 GCA_003416845.1 Oplegnathus fasciatus
TGTGTGTGTGTGTGTGTGTGTGTGTGTTGTGAGTGCTCCTCCTGGCAGCCACATGACTGTAAGTGTACCTTTTCTTGGCTAACTCTACTACCAGGGATCTGTCATAGCATCTTGTTATTTCCCTCCTTTACTGTTGACGCTGCCTGCCACCGGGGGATAAGTATAGCATGCTGGCTTCTGTGGACTTCCTGATCCAGTAATGAAAGCCTTCCGTTGTTTAGAAACATACAATTTTCCTCAATTATGCATTCCTGAGTTGCATTCAGATGAAATCTGCTTATACCACTCCCATGATAATCTGGGTATATCTGTCATATCCACTTGGAAACATTTTAAAATTGCACTTATTACACACATTGACATACACGTTATCTGTGTACGAATTCAAGAGCCCGAGCTATTATGGAGGGCAAACCCAGTTAAGCCCAATTGACCTACTTTTTTATATGGAGATACATTTTCCAGCTTTTCTGTCCGAAATAAAACAATGATATCAATTTAGAGTACATGTACATCAGGGCTGAACCCTGCTGAAATATGGTATTATGGTCAGTTTGTGCTGTAAGGCCGTAAAACCTCACTCATTACCCCTTGAAATACCTGAACCAGGGGTTAAATTTTTCCAGTTTGACTAGAATTGAATCTTTTGTACTGCAAAAGCTTGTCACTCTTACCATGGATGTATTAAGTGAACTTGATACCATATTCCATGGACATGTTCCAATGAAAGTTGCAAACTATGCAAAAAAAAATGGAAGAAAGTTTATCAGCTTCCTTGGGATTTGGCGTTTTTGGGCTCCACACACACATGAATGGAAAAAAAAAGATTTACTGATGCAGATCTTCGAGTCTTTTTGATTTTTATTATACATAAAGGTTCAAATTTTGGCACAGCTCTGTTCCTTGAGGCTTGAGCAGTACCCTATAAAAGTAAAACTCAGTACTCCTTATTCCAATACAATTTTTTGTACCTCTATTACAGTATTACCTTCACAAGTACCACAGTGTACCTATAAGTAATGGTATGATTAATAGGGAATGAAAAACTGTACCTACCTGTATTTATTGGTGGATTTCCCTCTTCTCACAATTTGAAATGCCTAGTCTTGGCCTGGGGAGGATGTTTAGATGGAAGGGACAGTGGAGACAGACCAGGTAGTACTGTAGGAGTCACCTGTGCCTTAACAAAGACCTGCTCCCTCACTGGCTTCCCACCCCCCAACACTACTGTCTATGCCGGGAATTAAAGCTGGATCTCTGCAGTGGTGGACGAGCGCCTTTTCCACTGCACCACCTTGAAACCTCAGTCAGTGAGCTGCCTTCACTGACTTTAGTAACTTTACCTTTTATTCACTCAGGCTGAAGTGCGAATATGTACATCGAATATCAGTTTCTTGTTTTATTGTGGATCAGTGAGGTGAGCATCTCATTTTTACAAGTTGGGAAAGACAGAGACAAACAGCCCAATCAGTTACGATCAGATGTGATGTGTGAGAAAAAAGCTCACTGCTGCACTGCAGGTCAGACACGAGTTTTAAGTTCGTATTGACCAGCTGAACTTGTACCATCAATGGCTTTCGGTCAGCCGTGAAGGTATTTTGTATCTTTTGGTCTGATCAAAAGGTCTCATTAAGTCCCATTATGTACTTGTTATGGTACATTTGAACAAAATGAATAAAAATGTTCCTCCTCCTGTGTTTCCATTTTTGAGCATGTGAAACACAGCAGTGCTGCTGTATCTTTGTGATGCCAGTCACATTCACCTGTCTGTTGTTTAGTTTTGGCAAGCTTTGCCAGGTCAGTGATGGTCCACTGACCAGCTGTCTTCAGCCAGCCGTCTTTCAGCTACCACCTCTTCACTGATTGGACGTTTCCTGTGCCTCTCTGCCAGGCCAGCAGACGGCTTTGTGGCTCTGAGCTGCTTACTTAAAGTGGCCGACGGCTGGAGTTACAGTATCTTTTTCAGGGACTATTTATAAACCTCCATTCTACTGTCTGCCATCTCTGCAGCCTCCCTCCTGGGGTTTCCCCTCCAGTCCCTTCCTGCACCCACCCACCGTCCTTCTGTGTGTTAGCCTCGCTTTTCAATAAAAGGCCTCAATCGTCCTTTGATTTGGCCGCTGTATCTGTCACTGGCTGCTTGACAGTCTGCAAAAAGCAGCGCAAAAGGCAGGGCTGAATGCCTGTGATGCAGTTGATCGTTATTATGGTGGCAGTATGGCACCACCACATGTTGAATCTCTGATGTTCAAATGTTTTTTTTTAAAATTATGCGATAAATAAATCAATAAAATAGGACTGGACAATTTTGGACAACAAACAGAGAATCTTTTTGCCATTTAAAGCAGTCAGCACCTCTTTCCTGCCCCTTCACTTCCATTTCCAAACCACTTAAAACCCACATTTCCATCCCTGAGAGAAATCCCCTTTTTCCTTTAATATTTCACCACGTTGGATCAATGAGGTCTCTCGTCAGTATTTTCATGGAAAAGTTCACGCAGAAAGCACAACATGCATAACCTATAAGTAATTGTAGTTTCTATTGAACTTCACCCTTCCAAGTTCTTTGTTTTGATTAATTGAATTCATTTTTTACGCTCGTAGCTTATTAGACCACCTGGACTGATTATGTGACAACTTCAAAACTTTAAATGTGTGTGTAGGCTGTATTATATTATCAATATATAGAGTCAAATTTAAATGGACCTCTCTTTAAGCAGTGGTTGTACATTTACTTAACTACTGTACGTAAGTGTAAATTTGAGGTACTTGTACATTTCTTGAGTATTTCCATTTCATGCTACTCTATACTTCTACTCCACACTAAAGTTCAGAGGGAAATATTGTACTTTTTACTCACATTTATTTGACCATTTGCAGATTAACATTTGATGAGCCTATAAAATATGATGCACTGCTATAGATTCAACTGCCCAGTATATTACAGTATAAAAGATATACAGTAGTTATAAATTAGCTCTCCCTTGACCAACTACCACAGTAAAACGCTGCTTACACACATATAATAATCCATTAATATAATATGTCGCAGTGTAACACTCACAGGGCCCATTTTTCAGCTCCATGAATTACTTCACCTTACTTTATTTTTGATACTTTAAGTACATTTTGCTGATAATAGTTTTTTTTTTNCACAGCAACAAGACACAAGGTAGTTATACTGCATCAGCAAGGTCTCTCCCAGACAAAGATTTCAAAGCAGACTGGGGTTTCAAGATGTGCTGTTCAAGCTCTTTTGAAGAAGCACAAAGAAACGGGCAACGTTGAGGATCGTAGACGCAGTGGTCGGCCAAGGAAACTTAGTGCAGCAGATGAAAAACACATCAAGCTTATTTCCCTTCGAAATCGGAAGATGTCCAGCAGTGCCATCAGCTCAGAACTGGCAGAAACCAGTGGGACCCAGGTACACCCATCTACTGTCCGGAGAAGTCTGGCCAGAAGTGGTCTTCATGGAAGAGTTGCAGCCAAAAAGCCATACCTCAGACATGGAAACAAGGCCAAGCGACTCAACTATGCACGAAAACATAGGAACTGGGGTGCAGAAAAATGGCAGCAGGTGCTCTGGACTGATGAGTCAAAAGTTGAAATATTTGGCTGTAGCAGAAGGCAGTTTGTTCGCCGAAGGGCTGGAGAGCGGTACAATAATGAGTGTCTGCAGGCAACAGTGAAGCATGGTGGAGGTTCCTTGCAAGTTTGGGGCTGCATTTCTGCAAATGGAGTTGGAGATTTGGTCAGGATTAATGGTGTCCTCAATGCTGAGAAATACAGGCAGATACTTATCCATCATGCAATACCATCAGGGAGGCGTATGATTGGCCCCAAATTTATTCTGCAGCAGGACAACGACCCCAAACATACAGCCAATGTCATTAAGAACTATCTTCAGCGTAAAGAAGAACAAGAAGTCCTGGAAGTGATGGTATGGCCCCCACAGAGCCCTGATCTCAACATCATCGAGTCTGTCTGGGATTACATGAGGAGAGAGAGAGAGAGAAGGATTTGAGGAAGCCTACATCCACAGAAGATCTGTGGTTAGTTCTCCAAGATGTTTGGAACAACCTACCAGCAGAGTTCCTTCAAAAACTGCAAGTGTACCTAGAAGAATTGATGCTGTTTTGAAGGCAAAGGGTGGTCACACCAAATATATGATTTGATTTAGATTTCTCTCTTCTTCTTTTCATTCACTGCATTTTGTTAATTGACGAAAATAAACTATTAACACTTCCATTTTTGAAAGCATTCTGAGTTTACAGCATTTTTTCACACCCGCCTGAAACTTTTGCACAGTACTGTATATGTAAGATATTTGGGATATATTTCATGTATGACTGTCTCTGTAGTCCCACTCTTTGGGACTGATGTATTTTTGATTAAGTATTCATTCTATATTACTTGAATTGTTAATCTTTTTGAGATGTTTATCACCCTGGGCTGGATGGATGGGCGTGGTAATCATTTTTAAACTTTCTGACATTAAGAAGATCCAACTAGGATCAAAACATTATCCATAAAAATACATTTGTGGTTTGGAGTCAGTGTACTGGTGTTACTTTTCATTGAAACTAGGGGAAACTGAAACTGCAGGGGCACTGTTCAAATCAAATGATATTCATTATAAATATCTTGATATAAAGATAATAATTATCCTTATTTTTATAGCTAAGAGCCAGTAAGTCCACTGAGGCCTCTCCCAGTTCTTGATTATCTCTTTATATAAGAGACCAACCCCAAAATCTGGACGGGACAACTGTTGCTATTGTGATTCTTTCAGTCCTGTCCTGTTAAAAACATCAGGTCAGACCTGCTCTACTGATCTTTCTACCAGGCCACTTCCTGTCTCATTCAGCACCAGGAAGTAAGAAGATCTGTGAACGGCTCAAAACAGGAAGTACTGCCTGTGGGCCTGCTGGGCCACGGGAAGCAGCCGGCCTCTCCACTTCCTGGAGTGTTGTCCGGGAAACTGAGCTGTTTACCCAGCATCCTCTCTGAGTGAGGAGTGGAGGGGACAGTGAGAAAACAGAGAAATGAGCAGGGCCTGCGACGAAAATGCCCTCGTCGACTCAAAATGTTCATGGGTGGAAAACACAAATGTAGTATTCGTCATGTCAACTATTAATACAGGAATGTCCTGAACGGATCATGATTGGGGATTTCTGGGAGCCTGATCATGGAACTGGTTCTAGGGTGTTTCTGATGAGAAAAAAATGATTGTTTTAAATCAGAAAACAGTAGAAGATGCTGAAAAACTAACAAAATCAATGTGGTAACAAGTGACAAACCACAGGTAAGAGATGGATTGCTTGGGAACAGAGAGGGGAAAACAGCGCCTTATTCTGAAAGGCCTGTGGGCTGGTTGGTGTAATATAAAATAAAATATGTCTTAGCAGCACAAACTGAATTATTTAGCATATGTGTAATGTTTTAGAGGCCCCCAAAAATAACCACAATGCTTCCTTTAATCCCATCAAAGGACATAAAAATCTGTGAATGACAGACAAATCTGTCCTCTGCAGATCATTAGCGTTGATGGCTAAGTGGAGGTGTGTTGATAAAGGAGTCTGGTGGAGTCTGGCGTTTGTTTCTGTGAGACCACTTACAAGAGCACCCTCATGCGGATCTCGTCTCTCTCCAGGACCTGCTCACACGTCTTCCCCACGTGCTGCTTCCACTGGACATGGCACTTTCTACAGCTCTCCTGAAGAAAAAGACAAGAAAGGAATGAGACAGAGGTAGTGAGAGATTGGAAAGAGGGATTAGGGAGAAGACAAGAAAGAGAAAGCAAAAGAATCTTCTTGTAACATTTGTTCGCTTGTACGTTTCTTAATATGTCATCAAATACTAAGAGATGACCCCACATGTCCACATCCATCCATCCATCCATCCATCCATCCATCACTCCTCCTCCTCTAACACTATCCCAGTTAATGCTGAATATTCAGAATATTCCTCCACAGCGTCTGCTCTATATGCTGCTGGTGCTGCCACTGCAGGGACGTGGACTTGCAGACACAGCTAGGTGTGGCTCTCCCTGCAAATGTGAGTGTGTGCGACTGCAGTAAGAGTGCGATTTTGCTCGCCGCCGACTGCTCGGTTGCCTAGAAACAGCAACTCCGTCCCTCAGCCTCCAGCCTCCTTCGACGTGTCAGCCCAAGACGTTCAGCTAAAGGACGAGCGGGGCAGACAGCATGACAGCATCACTGCGCACACGCACANGAGTCTGTCTGGGATTACATGAAGAGACAGAAGGATTTGAGGAAGCCTACATCCACAGAAGATCTGTGGTTAGTTCTCCAAGATGTTTGGAACAACCTACCAGCCGAGTTCCTTCAAAAACTGTGTGCAAGTGTACTTAGAAGAATTGATGCTGTTTTGAAGGCAAAGGGTGATCACACCAAATATTGATTTGATTTAGATTTCTCTTCTGTTCATTCACTGCATTTTGTTAATTGATGAAAATAAACTATTAACACTTCCATTTTTGAAAGCATTCTTGGTTTACAGCATTTTTTCACACCCACCTAACACTTTTGCACAGTACTGTATATAAAAAAAATATAATATTTTTTTATATTTTATATTATAGTATTGCTACTAAGGATCTGAATACTTCTACCACTGGCTTTGAAATGTGTCGTGATGGGTTCTGAATGCTTATTTATGGTAAAAAAAAATAATAAAAAAATTGTAGCTTCAGTTGTCATTTTATGTGTGCACACCTACAGCTTGAAAATCACAGTTTATTTAAAGGAATTAACTTCCCTCAGAAACTTTTTTCTTGCAGACAGAACCCGGCCTTGGAAAGTCATTTTTCTCTCCTTTGTTCCTGTTTAAACTAATGTGTTGCTCTCATGCCAGTAAATGTCCAGGAGGGTACTTTGTTGATGCATTCTCCCCTGTCTCATCTAAAACTGACAAAATCTGCATTATAGAGACAACAGCAATGACAGGCCATAAAATCCACTGCTGTGACTCTTTAAAACAGCTGTAAATCTCGCAGTAGTTCTCATCACCCTGGACAGGAAGAGCTATGTCAAGTTAGCCATAACACTGGAAGTAAGACGAATTTAACTTCAAAATAAAATACACTTCTCTTTTGAGGAGACTGGAGAGCTGTTCTTCTGAGCGACCTGGTCTCATGTTTGAATTCACGTGTGCCTTAAATGTATTGGATAAAAGCCAGTATTTCATTACCTTTCAGAACACGAGGGATAATGCTAGTATTTGATATAGTCAAGATTGACATATATTATATATGTCTGCAACATTCAGATGGATATTGCAATATGCCTTGTATTATTTGCTCGTTTTTCTGATGACAGCCCATTTACAAAGTATTGTCCACGTGGACTCGTTTAAATTATGGTTTTATTTTGAAGATCGTGACCGGAAAAGCGGTGTTACGTTTTAAGTAACTTGACACCAGTGGTACCGAAGGCAGCAGCGGTGCCTAGCACCCCAACCCCCGGCTGAAATATCACCTCGGTGGTGAGTCTCCATATCTCCCTCGGTGTGTGTGGAGCCAGGCACGGCCGGGCTCCGTCACACCCGGTCTGTAACCGGTGTCCGGAGGATGTGGGCCTCAGTGTGTGTCATATAGCAGGTGAACCGCACTGAAACTGACCGGGTCGCAGTTTTATTCCTTCATGTGAGTAACCCTACTGCTTAATGCCAGAGCTTTGGGCAAGGGAAGTGATACGAACCGGTCACACGCCAAACTCCATTAAAAATCTGTCGGTTTAATGTTCATTTGCTTTTCTGGAATGGTGCACACAGCGTAGGACATCATTACATACTTAGTGCAATTCATTGGAATTGCATTCTTTATTCAGCCTACAGGTGATGATACATATGTCCTTTATTCGGAAGGAAAATCATTTTTTGTTTGGGTCACAGTATGTATGATGAGGGGAAATTTAGGGAATGGCAGATGAACCAAACGTATGTTTACGCAAATTAAGGTTATTGACGATGGAATTGATGCCGAATTATAGAGGTCCTCACGTGTAATAAAATGTCCTAAGTAACATTCTATCAGACACGCAGTTTTGCCGGCAGCTAAGCTAACATTAAATCGCCAGATTTTTAAATGAAGTTTGGCGTACTCGAGGCGACACTCTGTATCCCATGACATCATTGCACGGGCTTTCTCTCAGCAAACGGTTGCTTTATTTTTGTCACCCCACCCCCCTCGATTTTGACTCGGTACATAAGAATCAAGCCGGTTTGTTGTGTGTGAGACACGATGTGACACTGACATTCATGCGGTGCTCAACAGATAAAATGTATCATTGTGTCAGCCTGCAGACCGTAATGCTGTGTAATTTGCATGAAAATGTGTTCAGATTTAATTGTGGTCAGGCTGTCATGAAGGCAGAGCTTCATTGTATGGTAGAGTCATTATAGAGGAGAAGGCAGGAAGCTTCTCCCATCTCTGTTGAACAGAGACTAATGCATTATTTGTGAAGCTTCTATATTTTAGAGCACTTTTATTGGGACATCTCTGTCTGACATCATCTCTACCAAGAGACAAATCTGACTCTTCTGTTTTATTCTGTTCTATGTTTGTGTTTGTGTCATTTGCTCTGTCCCACAGTCATTTCTTATGATTTGTAATGTTATTACATCACTATTGAACATGACAGCTCTATTCCTCTGTTGTCTTCTATTACCTCCCTGTGTTTGCGCTGATGACTCCACTCTGCAATTATCTTCATGTTTCCTTTTAAACAGACAACAAGTCCATTTAAACAGATTTCATTTAGCATTAATAAAACCTGATCTGTGCCCTGATCCCTGCCTCAAGGCCATGCTGGTGAATCTCCCACGTGGCCGTGCGTTTCTGTTGTAATAATCTACTATGCTGACATTAGAGAGAGACGGTTAAGATTAGATTACTCGGCCTGTGTCCTATGTTGCTTTCGGGCCACACAGTAATTGGGTTATGTAGGCACATTTTCTCCTGATCCCTGTCCAATGCACAGGCCGGTCTGTCTGTTTATCTCCTCGGCTGTGTCCTTCCTTATTTCCTCACCAGTAATCCCTCCTCTACCCTCATGCTTACCTGTCTTGCACAGCTTCTACACTGGGCTGGAAAACATGGATTTGATGATGATTTTGAACATATCTCAAATAGTAGGGACAAGGACATGGAGGTTCTGAATGAAGATTGAGGAAATGTGTTAAATTCTCTGGAGAGGTCAGGGACTTTTGCAGTGCATTTCCTGATTTGTCTTAAAAATGCATCAAATGTTATTGTTCAGCCTGACTGGACAGGAACCCAGACTGTTAAGATATTTTCTGTACGGAAACACAACCTAACCAAACCAGGAAGGAAAGGACATTTTGTGGTCATGAAAACACCACAAATTAGTTATGGAAAGTCATGAAAAACTCATCAAGCCTACATTGGGACGCCTAAGGAAAAATACAGACAAATAACGTTCTGACGTGGAATTTCACTGCACCGTATTTCCTGTTTTATCACCTTGACTACCTCTATTGCTCAGGGAAAGACAGGTATGGTTGCGTTAGACCTCATCATAGATCATAGGTAATCAATAGATAATGCAGTATTACACTCTATGAGTAAGGGTCATTGTTAAGAGCTCAGGCCAGTGGTAAAGAGAACTCAAAAAAAGCAATTTTTTTTCTGATGAAAGACAAAGAATGACATTGTAAAGCACTACATTAAAAACACGCAAAGGGCTGCGATGGTGGGGGTGTGTTGTTTCAGGTACTGGTCCTTGAGTTTTAAGGCTTATGAGGCTCCAAAACAATGCATAGTGGTTTATAATGTTGTGAGACAGGATCTTACAACTCTGGGAAGTTATCACAACAACAATCAGTTCATCCTTCGTCTTTACAATTTCCAGGTAAATAGTAGAATGACACTGTTAATCTGTAATCTACCAGGAATGTGGGCTAGCACCTTTGATTGACCAAGTCGCCAGGGCCAACTTCTTTGTAGGAAGACCTGTTTTTTTTTTGCCAGAGCCCTCAGCGTCAGGACCCCCATTGCAATGGACTGCTCTCTTGAAAGAAATGAGGAGGCTACATTTTTTGACGCACCCCTGATCTCGGTCTGAACACGGCCCAAGGACCTTTGTTTTATTCGGTGCATTTGAATTAAGGAAAGGCCATTCCAACATGTTGCTACGTTGAGGTTTGATAAACTGTGTGACATTTAATGACTTGAAACACTGGTTAAGAGTTAGTCTGAATGCTTCACTTCGAGGATAATTTTAGGCTATATTTAGACAATATTCTATTTGGTTCCCATTGTATTTTTGGTTTTATAAGACAAAGCCTGATGATAGTTGTTTTCTGTCTTCCTTCTCTCAGAGACGGAGAGCTTGGTCAATGGGAATCACCAGGCCAGTCCAGCCCAGTCTCCCCCAGCTCCTGGAGAGAGAGTCCAGTCTGAGCACAGCGCAATCGTCAGCTCTATTGAGAAGGACCTCCAGGACATCATGGACTCCCTAGTCATGGATGACCCTCAGCCTTCTTCGTCAGAGGGCAAAAAGCCTCCTGGAGGCCAACCCATTCCCCATTCCCCACTGTCGCCCATGGTCAATGGAGGGGGCCGGTACCTACTGTCCCCTCCTACCAGCCCAGGGGCCATGTCCGTGGGGTCCAGCTATGAGAATACATCCCCTCCCTTCTCTCCCCTCTCCTCCCCCTCAGCGGCCAGCAGTGGGAGCTTTACCAGCCCGTCTCCTAGTGGAGGACCCCAGGACCAGAGTTCTTCTCTGCCGCCAGTGCCTGTACGCTCCTCTAGCTACAACTTCACCACCCAGCCTCCGCCTGTACCCCAGCCACGGACCATACTGCCTAACTTCAGCAGTGGTGGGGTGGGCCAGAAGGTTCAGGAAAGTCCCAGGCTGCAGAGGAAGGTCTTAATAGAGGCTCCTCCAAGCCCCAAGCCAAGCCGCAGAGGACTAGGCCAAGATGGATCTGAAAGCCCTCGGCAGAACCCCACTTTTTTCTCCTCTAATGAATCTCTAAGTAGTAGAAACATTGTGCCAAGTAGCCCCAGACTCACCGCCAAATTCCCTACCTGTCCATCCCCGTCGCCCTCCAGTCCCAGGACCAAGACAACCACAGTGCTCCAGGAAAGGCCTTCCAGCCCTTTCAGAGAGCAGGCCAGTCTAGCTGATTGCTCCCTAACCTCCAGCCCCTCCAGGCAGCTTTCCCAACCCACCAGAGCCTTCCAGCCTCCCCTGGATCCCATCGTCCATATCATCCAAGGATCGCCTCTCCAGCAGCATCCACGTTCGCTCCAGCCCCCTGAAAGCCCTCGCATGGCCAGGAGAAACATGGAGGTGAACGGCGGCAGTGGAGGGGGCAGTAGTATGAGAGAGCTGCCACCTCTTAGCCCCTCCATGGCTCGGAGAGGGGTCCCGGTACTCCCAGGGGCGCTCCCAGGGACAATCCCCACCTTGAGGACTCCAGATAGCCCCTCAGGTCTGGGCAAGTTTGTCCCAGAGAGTCCCAGGCTCCGACGCAAGTCCGGATCTACATCCGAGGAGCCGACTTGCAGCAGGGGGATCCGAGCCCGCAGTCCATCGCCTACCTCTATGATGATGGAGGGTGGTGGTGGTGTGGGAGTACGGAAGGCGAGCTTTGGGAATTCCCTGTCACCTGCTTACAGTCTGGGCTCCCTGCCTGGCTCGTCCCCCGTAGCCAGCCCCAGGACCCATAGGAAGATGTCCGCAGGCAGACCCCACCCTGGGATGAGGGAGAGGAAGAACAGCATCACAGAGATCAGCGACAACGAGGACGAGCTGCTGGAGTACCACCGACGACAGAGAGAGGAGAGGCTTCGAGAGCAGGAAATGGAAAGACTGGTGAGTCAGGAACACGTCACCAGGAAATCACTGTTATGAAGTTTACATTTAAAAAGAACACATTTCATTCATGCACGTGTTGCACCATTTTGACTTAAAGATTGAAGCAGATTTACTTCATGTGTTACAGGGTTTGTACCCATTTCATGAGCAGATCTGGAAAATGCCAGAGTTTTTTTACTCATGACTTTGGGTCAGTTTTACATTGTAGTTATTTTTTACCTGACAGTCAGTCTTACTCCTATCAGGGTTTTCAGGTTTAGACAGATATTGTGATGCTGATATTAACGTTCCTCTAAAAATGATGAAGGTTCATCCCTGACCACAGTTTCCAAATCAATCTTGGGAGCATGCAACCAGTGATTATTTTCTTTATTTATGAATTTGTTTAGTCTATAAATTGTCATCAAATAGTGAAAAATAGCCATCACAAGTTTCTAGAGGCCAAGGCAAAACCTTTGAATTGCTTGTTTTTGTTTGACCAACAGTCCAAAAACTCCAAACATATTCAATTTACAATGATAGAAATCAGAGAAAACCAGCAAATCCTCCCATTTTATAAGCTGTTTTTTCTTGATAAGTCAAGTCAATTGTATTTATAGAGCCCACAATGACCAATTTATTTTAGAGGAGTTTACAATCTGAGCAACATAGGACAATCCACTTTATACTCGCAAGAGTGTAGAACTGGAGCAACTGGAAGGTAGCTGGTATTTACATCAACAGTGCCCTTCATTCCTACTTGGTGCCCTTGAGCAAGGCACTAAAATCACACAGCTAATCCAGGGTTACTGTTGCAGACCTTGTAGAGGCCATGTTTATTGGTAACTATGAAAGAGGACTAATTTCAATGTTCTCTTTTTTCCCTGATGGAGCTTCCAAAAGTGGTAGCTGTTTCTGTTACAGTTAAGTTCATCAGTGACCTGTTTTCACATCAGCTGAAGAATATCAGAATAACTGTAAAAACTTGTAAAACAAAAGTCTCATGTATGCAATTCTATGTGGACTTCACCCTAAACACATTTCAACTTTTTCATTGGCTGAAAGTCCTGCTCAGAACTCCTGGCAGGAATGAGAGGATTTTGAAGAACTGATTTATTTAGCAGTATCTTGGTTGTTTTGAAGTGTACTGAACATACTGGTCCTGATGAGCCTTGGATTATGCTGCACACGTAGTTTGATAAGTTTGTGCAGATTGTTTCTTGCTAAAATGAGTCTGTTGGAATGAGTTTAAAGATATGATTTTATATTTTGTTTGACAAAGAAAATCTTTCCAGTGTGATGTTGGAGGATGTTACTGAGGATTGTCAGGCATGTCAGAAACTTGCCTCAAGCACCTTTTAACCCGTCTAAAAGAATTTCGTTAGTATGATTATCACTAGAAGAGCTCTAGTTTGTGATGAAATGTTGCAAACATTTTTCCGGAGGCTTGGTCTAACTTTAATCCGTATGACCTCCTAGAGGAGTGTAACGATTGCAGTATCTCCATGTTTGTTTGGAAAAGGAGGAGTAACCAGGAGCTGTTAACTATCTCAGTGAACTGTCTGTAACTTGGCTGTCGGCCGTCTAAACTGCTGCTGACATGCGGTCTCAGGGCGCCTGGATGAGCCCATAGCAACCGCATTGTTTGTTGTTTCCTAAACTGAACAGGAGGGGGAGGGAGCGGCGTTAGACATCTTGAGCTTGTCTGCCAGTCTGAATGAAACTGCTGAGACAAAGTCCTCTTAAAAAGCCTTTATATGTGTTTGTGCCTGTGTGAGACGGCGTTTGTCCGCCCTGCTTGTAATTACAAAATGGGTGTGAGACAGAGTGAAGGCAGCTCAGCTGGACAGACTGAGAGACATGCCCCCTGTCTCTGTGTACCAGGTCATGTTCTGGTGCCTCCTATGGAGGCCATGGCAGTAAAACAGTGTGTGGGCAGCGCCAGATCCATACACTGAGACTGTGTTTAACCCTTAACAGTGAAGTGGGCTGTGCTAAATGTTACAAGGCCAGACCCACTCAAGATAATGGTACTATCAAGACAGGCAGGATATAGATCCAAATTAATAACACCGATGTTTTGTTTCCTCAGACATTAGCAGTTATTGGGATATTTTGTTATTCATAAGATGCTGCTCAGCTTGTCAGCGTTAGGAGGTATGGCCCTCGTGTGATAACGGTCCTGTGTTGCCATCTGTCATTATGGCCATGACTCAGGTTAGGGTATGGTTATGCATTGCGGAGATCACGTGGGGTGCAGGTTGGGTACCCCAAATTCTGACCTCAGTACTCCGTACGTCTGTCAAAATGTTGTCTGCATATTCACAGGTATTTTCATTATCCAACAGATGTCTACTGGTTGCCTGGACATACTGTGGAAATATTGGATTTAAACTTTGGTTTCACCCTGGGAAACATGTTATCATTCTGGGCAGATAGTAGACACCTGTGGGTTCACGAAAATACATTATACATTATACATACATTATGCAACCTGCTGCTGCACAACAGGTGGAAAAAGCATTTTCACTTTTCCCCTAAGAATATGAGTGACTGAATCACAAAGTAACATACAGAGTGCTGAGGTCACAAATAGGGCTAGCCTAGGTTTAGGGTTAAGGTTGGGTTCAGGTTAAGAGAAGGAAAAACGCAGTTTGACGTACATGTAGTATAACATCTGAAGAAAACCTCATTCAAAATCGCAGTGGTTAATAGCACAAATTTGTAATAATCCAGCCACACAACATACAACTTTCATTCTATATTTGTCTTTGCAGGAATGGAAACAATTTAAAATCATAGTTTATCTAATATTTCAGTTTTGGCTTTTAAAAAACATAATTTCCCACAAACCCAAGACCACCGACTTAAACGTCAGGTTGACAGACTAAGGCCAGTTCAGAGGTGACCTGTGAGAATGAACAAGGAGGGTCAACCGCATACGCATTTCTTCGACAGAAGAGATGACGACAAAACAGTTGGAAAGATGACATTAGACGCGAATGTTGATATATAATATACACACTGCCACGCTGTAAACTTTTCACGGGAGCTGTAGTTTTTTGTATGCTTTGTAATTGTTGTTTAACTTAAAGTACAAAATAAAGTCACCCTTAAGTTACAGAAGATGGCAGAACAGTGGCTAGCCCGTGATGCCAGGACTGGACATTTGAATCGTTCAGTGTTATTTTTGATAGTTAACTGTTCATTTAAAGGCAGAAACTTATTCCACAGTTCCCCAACAGCTATAACTAATGGGGTGGGTTCAGGAGTTTTTTATTATAGTCTACAAACCTTTTCTTACAACAATAAGATTTGTAGGAGAAATACTATTGTATAAGTATAATAAGTTGTAATTTCTTGGCATATATATATAATACAGGCTATTTGCACCTCTGCTGCCCATATTAGCCTTCACATACCCCAGTCAGTCAAACCCTAAATCCCTTGTTCCTGTTGAAAGGTTATTAGCCACAACAACCTTTGGACTAGTACAGCTTACCGACACGTAAAGAAAAATATTGACATAAGATATGCACAAATAGCTCCTGGCTCATGAGGTCAAGAGTACATTTATGTCAAGTAAAAAAGGCATTCAGGGACAAGCGAGGGCTGCCTGAGACACAGAGGCAAGACTCCTCAGCAGCCTGTTATGTTATTGTATTTTGCGAATGCAGAAACTCGCAGCTCTTTGAGGAGGCAGGGCGTGGAGCTGCAGGGCCTGTAATTAGTCACAGTTGACTCACTGTCATGACAGATTTTTCTTGCCCCAGAGCGTCCGCATTTAAATCATTTCACACACAGCCTGCTACTCATTCACACAGCTGATTACCAAAAAACAAAGTTATGTGAACAGCGAGTCTCGGAGAAGTTTATTCAGGGAAAAGAGTCTTATTGTGAAATCAACAGGAGTACACAGCTCAGAGGCAGCGGGAGTCTTCTGGGAGACTACTACTACTACACTGATACACTGATACATTGATGTGGATCAGGCTGATATCAGACTTTGAATGGGTTTTGGTCTGCAGTAAATGCAGTTTAATTACATTGTATAATTGATTAATACCCCGCTGGTTATGTAGTGCTTAGCCTGAAAACTTTACAGTGTGGCATTCAGGCTTTTTCAACCTAATTAGTGGAAATCTGAACACTAAGAGATGGATATTGGCAGCCTCAGTCCAGTTATATTGGTATAGAGTTTAAAAATATAGGTCAAACCTCGTCCATTCACAATAGTTATTTTTTAATAATAATAATAATTATCAAAATGTTGAGTTCAAAAGTTCATTCCTGATCGTGGAGACAGTAGTTAGACAAAAACTCAAGGTCCATTTATTGGCTTTTTCCAGAGCTTTCATCCACATCTCACTATCGCACATATGGAACTTTGGTGACATGACAACAGGTGGTTGTTTACAGAGACAAGTTCAAGGATGGTCTTTGCCGTGCGATGTGATGAAGACCATGAGATGCGGTTGAAAGTTGTGAAAAAAACTAGTAAGTGGACTAAGCCTGACAGATACTGGATTTTCGGTCTAGCTCTAAAGTGGACCATGAGGGGAGATTTCAATCAGTAAAGTGACGTTTGAATATGCTAATATGTTCTGCTTATATCCCAAGAATGTCCATTATGAGGACATGAATGATATATACTGTATATATAATGAATATTAAGGCAGGTACTGAACCTTTGTGCCTCCTGTAAAACACACTGTATCGAGCTAGAGACTTGACAACATGATTAAAAGTAGGCGTGAAAGCTCTTCATCTTCACATGTTAAAAGGTGAAACTGACTTGAAGAGTCCTCAGCACAGAAGGTGAAGTGCAATTCAAGGCACTCTGAGGATGGTGCCAAAGGCTCAGTTGGAGGTGTTGCGTAACGTTTTTCTTCACCCTTTTATTAGGAACATGTCATAATATGACTGCTGAGTGTTTTTGAGTTTGCAAATGGTTACATTGCTTTCCTAGTGGAAGACTCATTTGACTGGTTGACTCATTTTTGAACTTTTTGTTCACGTTTTGTGGATTAAATTAAGTTTCAGGGGCACCGTGGTGCTGACGTACAGTAGAGTTGTGTGATGCAGCTAGATCTATAGACAGTCCTCTGAGTTCTTTACTGTAACACTGTTGTCTGTTTACATGTCTCATTATCCACTCAAGATGTGGTTGATAATAATGATGTGTGTACTGGGCATGTTTATAATGGTGTATCAATGGCCCCCTTATACATATCAGATATCATTGTTCGATTATAGGAAGCCCTTAAAAGGGCAGTTCACTGATTACACACATAAAGGTCAGTTTACTTGTCACGGTTAGTGCTACTCAGCCTGGTCATCTATATTTTTTTAATTCTGTCTCTCACAAGCCCCCTTTAACTTTATAGAAGTGCTATGCTAAATCGCTAGCGTGCCCCTGTTAACCTGAACAGATTCTCATGCAACATTGTGATTGGATCCCACACGAGTATGCACATTATATTATTATCCTGCCGAGTACTGAATACTTTTAGCTTTTACTCATGAGAAAAAAAAGTTCACATTTAAAAATGTGCATCAGTCTGAAATATCAGCTGTGGGCAGTATCATTGAAAAAAGATCACAACACCCATTTCAGCTGAATGACGCCCGTGTGTCAAAGGACAGGAAAAACTCCTGAAACAGCATTTAATTCACCTTCGTTATGTTTTCGGTTGGAGCCTGGAGGTGAGCCCTCTGTAATGACCAGTCTGCAGGGAAGACTGTTTTCCTGTGTCCATCTGATCCAAGCTGTCCAGCCTGGCACTGCTCTCGCCACATGGCTGTCTGACTGACACGCTGTCTTGGCAAACACACTTGGCATATGAACCGAGTCGCAGCGTGCTTCGTCTGTGGCAGACACACACACGTCTTCTGTCCACCAAAGATGACCTCATCTTTCCTATGACGTTAGTAAAGATTACACCATTGTTTTTAATGAGCAGACCATAGGTTCCCTTGTCACGTTTTGTAGCATATTGGATCAGACCAGTATATTAGTACATTATATTATAGTGTTGCTTTGAAGGGGCATAAAGTGAGTTTTTCTCTGTCCTAAAGCATAAAATGACCAGAAGAGTGTTGTCTGCAACTGGCATTGCATTTCAGAAGCTTAAAAAGCCATAAAGCTTCTCTCTCAACTCAGAATAGCAAATAACAAGGAAGCTACAATACCACTTTGTCATTTGCTATTTTTGAGTTGAGTTTTTAAGGTTATTTTACACAGCGATACATTATCTCTTTGTGAAGAACGCCTGTTTGATTTCCACTCTAATTAGCCAGCTTGATTGTGTGGTGATGGCTGGGAGGGGGCAGCCTCTGCCAGGGTCCTGTGGAGGAGGAGATCTGTTGTTGTAATCCTTACTGGTTGCTGCTGGAGGTTGGTAAAGGTCACAGATTGCTTAATGCATCTTTAATAAAGTCATACGTGAGGCTTTTTCCCAGACACAAGTCTCTCTGGACTCAAGTCAGTTTTTTTTTGTAAAATTGCCTGAAATATCAGAGATGGGGCTTCAGTTCTGAATATTTTGCTTTAGGCAGAGACTCTGGCCTTTATCACCGCCATACGGCTGACCGACACCAACGACCTGAGCCAGTCTGCCCTGGCTCCTCTATCTTTTTCTTTCCTCTCCTCCCTTGTCTGTCTTTGTGTCCTCTGCTCTGTCATTTTCCAGCCCAGCAGGATGTCACAAATGGCAGCTGCATGGCTGGCATCTTTGCTACCGTCCACGAGGGTCAGCAGACCAAATATACCCTCGTGCTGTCGAGCAGAACACCACATATGTATACCAGCATCTTACAGAACACGACCAAATATATCCAGCTACTGCGGGACACCGAACCTGCCCACCTAGGCTTCCAAATATATCCTGCACCTACACTGATACTGTGCCGCACAAACCCACTGAGCAGCGGGTGTAACTTTGCAGAATTGCGCACAGTTTTCTGTACTTTTCTCTAGAGGACAAAAATACACGGCAATAAATGTTTAGACTACAGGATCAACCTGCCCATTTGCATGTTTGTGTGTGGTTCAAATCATCATGAGGCAGATTTCTACCGTTTTTGGTTTTACACTAAACAGGCTGGAACAGATAAGGCAGTTGAGTAGACTCCATGGCTCTTAATCTGGGACAGCGATAAATTTGTTTTTCTCCCGTCCAAAGGAAAGCTGCAGTAATCCAGTCTTGAGACAGCACCAACAAATATGCCTCGTGTGGATTTTCTCTACTGAAAGCAAGCGCCAGATTAGGACGCAGCATGTCACTTGATGCACTGTTGCTTTTATTCTCTCTGTTTCAGAGCATTGGAGAACATACAGCAGAGGAGGCAGTTGTTTGAAGCTTTAGCTGGAAAGTAGCTTGGACTAACTTGTTGGCATATTTTTAATACTATAAAAACTCAGTTGTAACTGCAGCAGTGCAGTCTGCTGTTTTGTGACCTCTCCACTAGAGGGGGGCATCTAACTGTACAGTGGAAAATCACCCCCTCATTACCAATGGCTGTACAGCCATTCGGGTTAAATTTAGTTAAAGAGTAAATGAACCAAAGATATTAAAAACACTTGTTAAGCACACAGTCACTTTGTCATACATGTAATTCCTCATTGCTTTGGTCTGAATAAACTCTGTTAATGCGAGAAGAAGCAGGATTAAATAACATTTCATAATAATGAGCTGAGTTGTAACATTTGTCTGTGATATTTCTGGATGTATTTATACTGTTTTATTGTTTATTTCATAATGTCTTTACTTATTCATTCATTCACTCATTCATTTAATATTGAACACTTTGGGTCTCCATAGTAACAGTAGTTCACAGAGCATTGTAAGCATATTAAGACTACATAGTCATGAATATAACCTGAGCATAAAGTTCAAAAACATGAAATTTCAGCTTATTAAAAATGTATTGTAATGCCAAAACGTGTACATATTTGAATGATTATTTTCATCATTGGTTTTCTCGATTTGTCGATTAATCATTTGGTCTGTAAAATGTAAGAAATTAGTGAAAAATGATTCTCACAATATCCCCGAAAACCAAGCTGAGGACTTTGAATGTCTTGTTTACTCCAACCAACAGTCCAAAACCCAAAGATATGTAGTTTACAGTCACATAAGACAAAGATGGATTCAGAGAATTTTGGGCATTTTGCTTGAAAAATTACACTAAACAATTAATTGTTTCAAAATATGTGATGATTAATTTTCTGTCGATCGACTAATAAATTCATTGACTAATCATTCCAGCTCTAATATTTTTATATATTTTTTCATTTATTTCCGTACTCTGAGAAATAAACTAAATATTCTTAATAACAATTTCACAATATTTGTCACAATAATACGGCGGCAATTTATAAATAAATGAGTTGATATCAGTACTCCCTCATTATTGCTGTCCAATTTCAAAATTAAATTGAAATCTTTTTTAGTGGCCTCCCTCCTTTTATGTAACACCTTCTCATACTGGAACCTCCTGATATTATTCAGTTGAATATGATTGTCTGTAGGTCTATGTTCATATGCTTCTGCTTGATGTTAAATGCATCACAACCACTTCAAAGGGTTTCCCTTATTTGCTGCATTATGAAACAGTCAAAAGAGGAATAATCACAAGAAGTCAGACTAAGTGCACATATGCAGCAGACTACAGCAGCATAACTTTAAGCTTAAAAGTACTTCAAACCTGTTATCTATACCTAGAAGTTTTATGCATTTAACAGCTGAAACCGAAGTCATTATACCTTTTGCCTGGATCCAACTGATCAGCCTATTTCAAGTAAAGAGCAGGCTGTGCAAAGTGTAAAGTTGTACTTGGTATATAAAGTTAGCCCCTTTGCTTTTCTTAGAACCACCCAGCAAGCCACCTCCTACTTTAGGAAGTCCCTACACATTATGATCTCTAACTCCGCCCCCGTTCACACAGATTCCTCACCTCCTGTCACAAGACCTGTGATTGGGGGGG
>NTHP01000133.1:452872-489920 GCA_003416845.1 Oplegnathus fasciatus
GGTAGGCTGCTCTCCACTTTGCAGTACTGAAGGAGCTACGTGGAAGCACAGGGAGCAGCAACATCTTCCAGTCCTGTTGCAGAGCTGTAGTTTACAGATCCTGGGTGGGTGTGTGTGTGTGTCATGGACCGGTATCATATGCTGGGTGGCAGCAGGAACATACCGGCGCTGAGACGAGCTCAGAGCAAGGAGCAGGCTGTGGTGTATCTGCTCGCCCTCGCTAAAGAGAAGCCGGTCTTTCTCAACAGCGTGGCAGCACTCATGAAGGTAACTGATGCCACTGCTAATATTAACAAAGCTCCGCCAGTTGTTGCTCTCTGACTGGATTTAAATAGACTGCGGATGATCCTGCGATGGGGTCTTTGGTTTTGGTTTGGATAATATATGTACTGTTTGGAAAGGCCTGTTGCCTACATGTGATGCTGTGGTTACAAGCTTCCTGCCTGCTCAGTCATTAACAAAGGGAGCTTTCAGGCCCTCACACTGCTTTTTTACATGGGAGATTTTATGAGTCGAGCTTGAGAAATATGTTGTATTTACAGGCAGGTAGAAACTTGCTGTGTAGGTGCATTCAAAAGTGACATAAGCGAGTGAATCAGTAGAATCCTGCAATATGTGACAAAACACTCACCTAAGTAACCTCTAAAAGCTACATTAAGTACAGTGAACATATTATGGATGTAAAGATTCTTTGGTGGCTGTGCTGTGATAGAAGGACCTGCTGATTCCCTTGAGCTAGAAAGGAAATAACATGGAGGAGAAAGTTGCTGTGGGATACAGCCCAGGTTTATTGGAGATGTCCATGTGGTACCACCTAACCAGGTGTTAGTGGACACAGAAAAGGGACTTTTAAGCCTTGAAGAAAAGGTTGCATGTATATATCAGAACTTAAGTTTGATGGTTATGGTTTTACAGCTGATGCTTTTCAATTAAAGCTGTTAAACTTTGTGCAAATATTCAGTATTTTTCCATATTTCTTTCCAATGGATAATCAAATCACAATCTTGTCAAGCTAAAACAGTTTGTTGGGCACTTACAGGAATAGTTTGACATTTAAGCGAATACGTGAATACATTTCAGATCAAAATGTCTACTAGGTGTGCTAGAGTCAATTCAGCTGAAGGTGAACCAGTGAAATAGGTAATAAAGTGCCAGAATAATTTATGAGAGAGCTCATATATTGTGCAAAGATTGAGCTCTTTGCAGAGCGGGGGTCAGGAGGTCACCAAGTCATGCTGTGCGGCTGGCTTCACTGATGTAGTAGACTGATGTGGAGCAGAAGAGCGGCATGTGGTAATAATGATGATGGATACCAGAGCTTGTTTTAGAGGAAAGAGGGAGAAATATGTGTGTTTGTGAAAGAGAGGATGAGGTTAAATAGAAATGGGAAGTCAGAGCCAAGCTTTAGGTTTAAGTTTCAAAATGCTGCAAACAGTCAAAATGTGAATCAGATGAGGTTCCAAATGAGAACGGTCAAAATGAGAACATATCCACCAGAAAAATGGAAAGTAACAGTATAGTGTAACAGACAGCCGATGTTGTCCCTCAAACATTAGGAAAAAGTTTACAAGTCATGAAGTAAACAACAAGGAAAGTGACTTGCAGTTTTTTTTATCTTTTGGCTTGCTGTGATTGAGTCTATAACTTCAGAAAATGATTTTAAAAAATCCCATTTCAATTTCCCAGAGCCCAAGCAGACATCTCCATATAGCTTATTTTGGCTGATCAGCGTTCGAAAACCCAAACACATTCAATTCACGCTGATAGAAAACGGAAAAAGGCACCAGATCTTCATATCTGAGCGGCGGAAACCAGCAAATGTTTGGCATTTTTAGGCATGCTAGCGGCATGACTGGATGTCGGTCTGTTGGTCAGACCGCCACTGAAATATCTCAACAACTGGCTGGATTGCCATGAGTTTGGTACACATATTCTGTGATGATCTTTGGTGATCCCCTAACTTTTCATCAGGTCCGATACTTTTTGACCAAATACCTGCAAAACTATTGACATTCCCATCAGCCTCAGCTGCACTCTGTGTTTTGTGCATATTAACATGGCATGTTAATATCATTCTAAACTAAGAAAATGACCACGGTCATCATCATCTGCCAGACATCAGCACGTTAGCATTGACATTGATATTAGCACGCTGGTGTTAGCATTTTTTGGCTCAGCCTCACAGAGCTGCTAGGAGGGCTGTAGACACTCTTGTTCCTTGATAATTGACTTAAATGATTAAGTGATTAGCAAACTGGTCGTTTATTTAATCAATCGACTAACTGACTGAATGCATAACGTGAGAAGCGGTTGAGGAGCTTGTGCTATATTGTTACATAAACTGACTGTTTCAACGCTACAGAATTTCATAATAAAATTCAGCCAAATTCCTGTACAACAACCATTTTTGGATCAGGAATAGTTTTCTTGTCAAATTTACTATGTGCAGTCAGTTTTTCTAATATAAATATACATTATAATTTGCATAGAACTCCTTGACTAGTAACCTGGCTGTTGAGCTGCAGGCAGCTGTGTGCATCCTCCAGTTTGACAGCTGAGCATCTGTTTGCTTGGTACTGCTGTTTACTTTGGCTGGTATGCTCTCTAGTCTCCTCTGGCTAAACAGTCTCACGTGGATATACAGTACAACAGTTCACTGCGGTACCAACCAGCTGCTATTGACTTATAGTTGTTGGGGTATCTTGACATTTAATCTCATAATTTCTCATGCACAGCAAACTGTTTAACTTGGCAAAGATGATGCAACTGACTGCAGATCTTGCAGACTTGGTCTTATCTCTATCCTTTAACAATAATCAAGCCATAAGCCTGCTTATTATCAGCAGCAGTGTTTAGAGAATGTAAAAATACCACTCCCATCTAGCCTTTAATCATTGTATCTAGTCTTTGATGTTCTCATCTCTATGCTGGAAGTGTTTGACATGATAACTGGAACCCGGTCCTCACGTCGAGAGATGCCTCCAGGGCTTGGATCCCAGTTGAAGCGGAAGCTTCAGCGGTTTAAATGCCAGCCGCCCCCACTGGGAGCAACAACTCCATAGTTTCATCTTGAGATCAGTGCCAGTGACATCAACATGGAGGACCACCAGCTTATTATTCAGAGAGGTTGGCTGCCACTGGAGAGAGCCTGCTTGTCCTATTCCCCCCTGCCTGGCTCTGATGCTAATGTGTTCCACAGGGGGAGAAAAAGAAAAGCAGCAGCAGAAAATAAAATAGAAATATCTCTTGTTAGGATCATCTGTTTGTTCCTCCTCTGGGACTTGAACGCTATAAACCCTCCAAGGATCAGAGTCTGATCATGAATGGGGTTTGTTTTGCAGACTGTTACGGAGCGCTTGCAGATATATGTAGAGAATAAGGCTTTGTTGAACTTTCTTGTTTTAGTCTTGAAATACTATGCGCGTGAAATTTCTGTTTACGCCTGTGACGTAGGTGAACATGGCGAAGAAGAATACTGCTGTACACTAATAAAGTAACTGCTCTGATCAAAGGTACACAGACGGGGAATGGCCCCGGGGCACTCGGGGAGGAGGAGGGGAAGACGAGGGAGAAACATTAAAGGGCATGAGAGAAAACAGGAGACACCGACTCTCAGGGGAGAGAGGGAGAGATGCCGACTGCTGGGAGGATGAAAATAAGGAAAGTAAAGAGTAAAGTGAGGAGACCATACTGACTAAATGAGGAGAAACTGACAGAGTGAGATGTAGGATGTCACATTAGAAAACTGTCTACAGTACATATATGGGATTATTCTTAATTGCTACACATTTATTGTAGAAAATGTTGTCGTGTTTAACAAAACAATATTGTCGCGTCCATTAGAATACTACAAAGAGGAGGCAGCAGTCACCATAATTAGTTTAAAGCGACATTATGTAACTTTTCAGAGCTCAAATAGCACAGTCTTTTACTTACAAATTAAATGTTGAATTCATAAGCAATTACACGCACTCATGCTCTATTAAATACACTCTGGGGTTTTCGTACTACAGCCTTACTTGGTCTGGTATGACCAGTAGCTTATGGTGGCTAGTGTTGGCTAATGTTAGCAAACTTTAGATAGACATTCTTGTGTAGCTGACATTGCTAAGTCCCTTTGTCAGCCTCTTGACTCTTCTCTACTTATGCTAGTGTTGCACTGTGACGGGGTATGTCACAGATGAAGATTTCAATGGTTTTACCACAACAGTAAAACAAGAAGTAAACACAGTTTGTCGTTTCTAGTATGTGGTCCCGTTACTCTCGCTGCCAGTTGTGTGTATGTAAAGCAAGGCTCTCAAACTACATGTTGAGAGTTTATTGTTAAATTCAGCTAAAATATTAAGTTTTTATTTTTTATCTGCGCTACATTTGAGCTTTAAAATTGTCTTTTTATGTCAGATTTAACATTCAGCAAGGTGTGCATAACTGTGGAACTTATCACCATAAACACTTACCCCCAGGTAATTTGAGTTTGAAACCCCTTTCAAGCAACTGTCTTAAGAGAACCTTTGAAACAAAGGGAAATTCAATGTGCCATTATCCTGTAATTGCCAGTGGCCACAGAAAATGCTATTATGGGTGGGTAGGTGGGTGCTATTATAAATGAAGTCTTTGTAAGGTTTTGTTTCATATGCAGTGTTTTTACACTTGTTAATTTCCAGGTTTCATTTCATATGCATCGCTTGTCTCATTCGTTCTGCTAGGCAGGCTCCTGGACAACATTAACGTCCTCTTGAAATATGTGTTAGTTTGTGTGTTTGCGTTGCTGCAGCTGTTGTTTATGTCTTCCATATTGCCTGCTGTTGCCTGTGTGACTTGTCTCCTCTGTTGTTACATGGTCTCACTTTAATTTTCACAAGTCATAGTTTTATAAATTTGAATTTCCACCTTTTGGCTTGGAATAGCCACATTTTGAAAGATATTTCATTTTGATGAAGACATTTTGATGTTGAAGCACCCAGTTGTCATGAGAGCCACCCACTAGGTGAGACGTGGAGGGCTGTGGAATGTGTGAACTGGTGTCTGGGGGTGGATGCAGGCTGGAGCTTGGAGAACTCTGGGAACCAGACATTCTTCCACAAACTCACGGTTGTCTGGAAGTATCACCCCCTCCCCTCTGATAGACACTGAGTCAAGAGGACTTTGACCCTGCACTGAGGCTTTCTGTAAAAACTCACGTGTATGGGATTTACACTAGCTGTACACTAGCCTTATGTTACATCTAGAATAACCCACCTAGTGTTAGGTTTTATTGCTTTATTTTGAAGTTGACTAGTAGTCTTGACAGACAACGTATTAATAAGAAGACACACTTTTATAGAAGATATTCACTGTTGATTGTTGATTTGTTCTACTATATACAAGAACGCACTGAGTCAGACGGTGCTATTGAAAGTCTGTACACAAAGCTGACATTAGTGATGAATCATCGAAGGAAAGTTGATGTCTGTGTCCACAGATGGTTATTAAATATTACTGCAGTGTATGGCTACGCTGTTTTTCAGGAGGTGTTTAGCAAACATGGCTAGACTAAGCTCCGTGTGTTTGTGTGTATCACATTGTTGGTGGTTTCAGACTTGTGACTTGGCTTTTCTCTTTATGCCCTGGAGCCGGGCTCACAGAGGCTGTTCCCACTGTTAACAGACACAGAAACAGCTTTGCACAGATCAGCCTCTTTTAGACCAAAATAGTGTAGCTGATGATCAGGTGGAATAGGACACTCTCGAAACAATCGTACATGGAAATTCAGGTGACATACGCCCAAAAAGGAGTCAGCGAACCCACATGCATCCAGGTTACAGAGTGAAAGAATGTGCAGGCTCTTCTTGCACACCTGATCTAATTAAAGCGGAACGAAGGGTGTCATGTGTGGGATTCGATTGAGCCAGGTGTGCAAGAAGAGGGCTGGAGCTAAAACATGCAGGACAGACACGCAACTGACTATTATACATAATATTACTAAATGGATTTACACCCACTCAACGACAGTATATTTTAGATAACCTACATCTCTACCTATATATTAAGCCTTTATAGCTAGGCTAATTCTTTTTCCTGAGCCTACAGGGTCAGGGTTAGAGTTTTTTGTCAATGTTCTGTTGATTTCTTTTTTCAGTGTCAAGTGTCTTTGTGCCGAAGGTTTGTCTTCAAAAACACAACGCAGTTAGTACTATATAACGTAATTGGTTATATTCACTAAATAATTGGACTTTGGGTTTCTTAACAGCTAACTTTCTGGTGTCCATTTTCAGAATACGCTGTTTTTCCAACTTTTTCCAGCAATTTCATTTTTTTCCTCGTGATATCTGCAGAAACCCAGAAAAGTTCACTAATAACTAACATCATGCATGCAGGGTTGCACATGTGAAATCTGTTGGTTTAGCACACTGTAAGTGAAGATGAGAGATTGTCCTTTTGCACACCTGCCATATTCTAACCATGGAAACAGCTCAGATATGGATCAATATTAAGCCTTTGGTTTGGGTGTGAGAAGCTTCTCTAAACAGCAGGTGATTGAATGTTGCCGTGGAGCCTTGTCACTATCAGCCTCTTATCCCTCCAGAGGATGGGGGTTTGTTGTTACGGTGGTGTCACAGAGGGGGCTGTTACTGGCTTTTTAAAGGCCAGTATTTGTTCATCTGTCTTTTCGCCAAGCTGTCTAGGCTTGAATGTGTGCCTCATTTCAAGGTTTGAGCTGTTACTCTGCACACGGTCCATCATGAGAGTGAGTAAACCCAGATTTCCATTCTTTATTCCAGGGCCGAGGTGAATGTTAGACACCAGATTTTAGGTTAATGATTGCACAAAAGGGGAAGCTATTTGCTGTATTTTGGGAAATATTTCTCAGTTATTCATGAGGGAAAACCGGAAAGGCCTATATTTGCATAGCCTCATTTCATTGTGAAATTATGTTGTTCAAGCCAAAACCTCACTGTTTCCAACTGGGACATGGGAGCTTGGCGTCTGGTAAATAAGGCTTGGCTTAACACACTGACCTGTTGTACCAGCTTGTTCCTCCCCAGCCAGCTCTCAGAGACCTAAGGGTCCTCCTAATGATATCTACAAAGAGACCTATATACTTGTGAACTACAGGACTTTTGGTGCCTGTGGCAGCAACAACCTCGGGACATGAAAATTCCTCTGCCATTTAAAAGACCCACATGAGAAAACAGAAAATATGGGATTCACGTAAATCTGTCAACATGCAGATGATTAGGAGCATAATTTGAGCACAGTTTGCATATGTCAAGCGTCAAATTTGACGCTTAACATAAAGTTGATTTATGTTGAGGCCAAACAAATTTAATGGTTTGAAATGTGTCTGTGATCCTGCCACTCATCCATCATACAGGTTCAGTAGCCTAAAGGCTGTCTAGCAATCAAATGAGACAATGATAGTGCCGCCTTTCAAATCAGCTTTCTTGACAAAAACGAGGCAGGCGTCAGAACGCTGAGTGGTCTGTGTGTATGTTCAAGCAGATGTTGAGTGGGAGGGCTCATGAGTGGTTGTAGACTTGCCAGCAAATGTTTGAAGTTAGACTCGTTTCTTGTGAATATACAGCACTGTTCCACAGCCCAAAGGGGTCTTTTACTCCCACCCACTCAGTTAAAAGCTAACTGGTCCCAGATTACAGGTTAAAGCTAATGGTGGGGCTGTAGCTCCCAATCATGCAGATGCTCCCTCTGTGGGAAAGCTACGGTATGCTCACTGCAGTGTGAGGGAGAAGATACACCAGGGCATTTATTTGTGGGTGAGAACAATTTTGCTGCCAAATGCTCCCACACGACAAGAAACAGATTGGGCCGAAACTAAATCATAAGAGCATAAAGCAACAGTGCCTTGTCCTTTGTTAACAGCAAACAAAAAAAATGATTGTTGGGGAGTTCCTGATGATTTATAGTTTGAGTGATATGAGTTTTTCAAAGCTATTTGTTCTACAAGATATTCTAAAGCTAAAGTTTGTTAACATTAACCACAGCTGAGTTACCAAGCTTTAGATAAATACTGCTGTGACCTCAATGACTTCATGACTCTTCTCTACTACTGTCCTACTGTTACACTGTGTTTCAACATTTATCACTGAATAATTGCGACTTGTGGCCACAGTGACCAGTGTTCAGCGTAAGGTATGCATGTAATTTTGTAGGCTGAACAGTTATCGTCGTTTTATGTTTTACACAGATGCTTAGCATAATGTTCATTGGCAGTAAGATCAACCTTATGCTACAATATACTAAATATAGTGTACTTCATGGGTCTCTTTTGAATGCACTACTTATTTTAAGAATTAAAAAAACATTGATATTTTCTAAAGTGGTTTGCACGACATATCAAATAGTGGACTTGAACAATCTAATTCAAGGTCCACTTACTAGCTTTTTCCAGAACTATCAACCGCAGTGTACCTCTTTTTTTGTCAAACTACTGCTTCCATAGTCAAGAATGACCTTTCGCGCTCAATAGTGGATGTTTTCCTAGCCGACACAAATGTCTACTTATGACCTCCTATCATTCACTTCTTATGGTAACAGCTAAAGTAGTCCCTGCCTCTTTAAAACAGTGCATTATTTTTACATAATTCATGTCAATTTTAACAGTCTCTAGCAGATATTAGCGTTTGCTTTAATGTTGATTAATGTTGAAATATCACTATTGGCATATAAAATCAATGTACAGTCTGAGCATGGAGTACAGGAGCCAGGGATTTATGAATTTGACACTGTGCCTTTAAGGCTCGCCGTGTAGCTGCTGTCTGTGTGGCTCTGCAGACCTCAGAGACGCTGTGTCTGCAGCGGAGGGGTACAGCAGCAGACAGCAGCTGACGTTTAGAGTTCAGAGGTCACCCTGTGGGCCTGGTCTGCCATGGCCCCCATAGGTGGGCTGACCCCTCATGGTGACAGCTGGACAACCAGTCACGGAGTCTCATTCCCATGTAGCACCCGGTGGAGAGGACGGTATGAGCTGCTGTGTTGTTNGCACACAGGAAATGAGATGGCAGGGACATATTCTCCACGACAGCTGGATATAATCTGATGTAGGCTTCAGTCAGCGTGTGAAATATAAAGCTAATATTGGCCCTTTTATTAAAAATTGTCAGTCAGGGTTTTACTATTTTAATTTGGGTTGTTTAGCTGCGTTTGAGTCTCCTCACATACAGTATAGGCCTATATTATGTTCAAACGTAGGCTCAGGTTTAAGTCCATCATAAGTCACAGTATGTGTAAGAGTCTGACTCTGATGTGTTTGAAAAGCCAAAGGGAAGAGGTGAGAAAAAAGGAGATCTGTCAAACCCTAATCTGATGTCCCTCTTTGGTTGTGTTTATATTTTTCCACAGGAGAGACAGCGACTAGAGACCATCCTAAACCTCTGTGCTGAATACAACAAAGGAGAGAGCACCGGCCTGGACCCCCTGGGCTCAGGGAGGACAGGTTTCCCCGGAGGGCTGACAGATGGCTTGGGACGGAGACCGTCCATGGAGAATGTCCTAGGAGGGACACCGTCCTCAGCCACGCTCCGCCTGGTGCAGAGACAGAGAGAGAGCGATGAGGAGAACCTGAAGGAGGAATGTAGTAGTACAGAGAGCACTCATCAGGAGGTGAGGACATCTCCTGCTCCCAGCACAGCATCAGCACTGCACAATGGAGACAGACAGGTCAGAGGGAATGCTTATTTCCCCAACAAAGACGCTCTCTGCATGCCACTGTGGAACCAGCATGTGCAAATGATGTGCTTGGCTTTGCTAAATCAGTGGTTCTTTAAGTGAGGTTCAAGGACCATCAGGAATCCCTCAGGGGATTCCATGGGATCCTGAAGAAAGGCAAAGTTTCAATTTAGTCATCACCCATATTAGCTAATGCATCTGAATGTCTGTTCATATGATATCAGGTTTAACGTCTCACCATCATTCAGCAGTTGGTCATTTGCCATTGAAGCTCAGCTTTATGCAGGTTTTCATTCTCAAAATACTGCATGCTGGGTGAATCAAATCCAGGAATGCAGAGACAAAAATCTTCTGTTAGTAACCTCACTGCTGGGATCTTAAACTGCCCTTTGCTCTCACACTCTTTTGCTTTCTTAAGTCATGAAAAACAAAAGAATACACACAGAGTGACTCCTTAAATCTAATATCACTCATTTGTACACTTTCAAACAGAGTGCAGTGTTTGATTGGAATGAAAACCTGCAGACTGTGATTGAAACAACTGGTTATACAGTTATACAGCACATTTTCATATATATATATATTACATAACTAGGAGGTGTTTGGAGTCTGTTTTGTGGCATGACAACTTATGACAACCTCTTAGTGTTACAGAGTAATGGAACCGTACTACAGGGTGCACAGAGTTTCTGTTATTATCTAGAATATTGTCTCACATGGATGCATGTGATGTGAACATCATGCATGTTTTGTAATGTTGAACTCATACTGTATGTCCTACATATCAGTGACCAGAAAAGTAAGCATCAGGGAGTGAAGAAGAATGTGTACAATAGTGCAATAATGTCTGTACAGAGTCTGAAAACACTGGCTGACTCAACAAAGTGCTGTATTCTTCTGAAGACTTTTCCCACAAATGCAAGAAATATTTACATCAACATCACAGAGCTACAGTTAGCTACTTTCTGCACCTTTCTCTCTTGTTTTAAATTCCCATTTATTGTCTTTTTTGGCTGCTTGTAGGAGGGTAACAGGCTACCTTTTAAGTAATGGGACCTCTGTTTTTACTGTGGCTCCTGCATGAACCTCTTTTATCAGTCACCTCCTTTCTATATATGTTCCCACATGTCTTTTTCTTCTGTCTCTCTCTGTTTCTTGTGACAAGTAAAGTTTTCTTAATGCTGGCATGTTTAAGCTGCCAACAGACTGTACTATATTGTGCCATTATCCAATAATTTTGAATTGATTTGAACTGAGTTTTGTTTTTGGTAGGCTCGAAAATCCACCTAAACTACATTTAGACCTTAGACACTAATGATTCCCCTGGAACCACAAAACACTATGAAAGTAATAGCAGTACTCATAGAATAAATTCATGAATACTTGTGTATAACAGATGAGAATGTCACAGTACAGAAGTTTAAGTTAAGGCCTTTCTCAACTTTATTTATATACAACCCTCTGATACAGTGTCTGAAGTAAAAGGTGTGTACATCTGTCTTTCAATTCCTCCCCTTGCTTCACTTCCTTTCTTGAAAGCCTGACCTCCTGCTGTATGTTTCTCTCCCTGCAGCATGAGGACTCATCCAGTTCAGGCAGCGCAGGTCGTCTGGAGCTGGGTTACCTGGAAGACGAGCGGGTTCGTGTTCTTGCTCGGATCGATGAGCTCAAAACCCGGCTGACGGAGCTGGAGCAACAACTCCAGGAGTCCAAACAAGAGGTAGAGTACAGAACGTGGATGCTCATTCAATATTATTTGACTTCAGTCCGTACCCAGCCTAGATTCAAGTAAAACACCTCTATTTTTATTGAACTAAGATGTCAATATAGAAGAGACAGTTTTCACAGCAGCAGTAAAAGCTGTTCGTGGTCACATCATCGTTACTATGTGGTTCTGTTACTCCGTGGAGGCCTAAAGCTGATATTAGGCCCGTAGCTCACTGTGTGACTTTTATTTGGTCCTCTCTTCCAGGCAGAGATGGAGCGTGCCTTGCTGCAGGGCGAGAGGCAGGCGGAGCTCGACCAGATAGAGGCTGAAACGGACATCATCACTCAGCTGCAGCACAAGCTGGACGAGCTGGAGAGCGCCATCCAGAGGGAGAAAGACAAGGTACAGAGAGCAGTGGATAAAGGGTGTGGGGTGGATACATACAGCTGACTTTTAAAATGCTTATTTGAATCAACCAATTACATTCAAGTGTTTGGGATTCAAATATTAGCGGAGGTTATGTGCATTCTTTGACACCTGGAAAAGAGAGAAACCACACACATACACTCACTGCCTGTGCTTTTAGTCTCCTGAACAGTCTTCTCTGGTCACATTCCCTACTGGTTCGCCCCTGTTGGTGTTCTTGCATAAGTCAGCATTCCTGTCTGTACCAAGCATCCTTGACTTGGAGAACTGAATGTATTTTACAGACAATTACACAATTTGAAGCCATATAAAGGGCTAAATAAAGGATTGGATTAACCTCCTTGGGTGTTCTCTCTTGCATGTTTTCACCTTAGTGGTTTGCTCTCAGGTCACCTCTCATCTGTTTTCTCCATAGCTGGACTCCGCTAACTAACCGACATCCATTAACCCCTAATCCTTTCTCTGCTTTCTTCAGCACTCACAGTTACTGTATCTCTGATCCACTGTGCTCTCCTGTTTCTACGCTGTCTGCATGACAGACCCTGTGGGGCAGGAAACCAGCCCTCCAACGGCTGTTTGGGTTCTGTAGTCTTTGGTTCTGTAGTGCACGGGTTCTGCAAGAGACTTTCAATAAGGTGTTCTGGTAGTGGACAGGGGAAACTACTAGCATGTTCTCTGTAGTGGTTTTAGGGGGGCTCTTTTTTTTCTTTTTACCTGCACCCTCCACATTTTAACTGTAGCAAGAAAGAAAAGGAACTGGAGAGAAAGCACATTTACCTGCTTAGTTTATTGACTTTTGGTTGTTAAATTGTTGTTAAAATCAGCTCCTGTTCCAAAGTTTTTGTCTGTTTCTCCCAAGTGTCCACAGGGTTCCCAACAAAATGTAATGGTGTCATTCATGATTGTTTTATTGGAGAATAATCCATTGAGTCAGTGAACCAGGAACGACTGCTTTGATCCAATGTCTCAGTGTTACCTCCCTGGCTCCTACACCATAAACCTCTCTAGGAATTTTATGCCTAATTATGTCCAAGAACTCAAGTTATCTTACGTGAGAACTGGCTTGGAAACCCCAGGTGTTAGTAGAAAATTCTCCCTGAACCTGTGGTTCTGCTACTGACAATAAGATTTTTGGCATTACGGTATAAAAATGAATCATTGGTGTCTCTTAGAACTGCTCAAAGCTTCACCTGAGCTGCTCCTCAACTCTGAAAAGACACAAGACACTTGAGAGTGAAGAGACCCGTCAATCTTTTCAGTTTTACACATCAAAATGAAGACGGTTTAAGGTGAAGTACTAAAGCCACCTTCGCTCCAGCACAGCCAAAAACAGCAAAGTTAGTAGTTATTGATTGATTGAGCTCGAAACTGGAGCAGCACCAAAGAGACATGAAGTCTCTTTGGTGCTGGAGAGCAGCTAAGACAGTGTCACCACTGTCGGATTAACATTGCTCAGGATTATTACATGTGGGTTTATAAATGTGCTGGAGCCAATAAATGTCAAGTAAACTATGGTGCAATTTTCTCACAGCTTGTTGAAGTTAGATTTGTCAGAAGATATATGGATTCTTTCAGGATAGATTCTATTTACAGTCAATAGTCATCAGTGACACACAGAATGATCAGTCCTAGGTAGGCACTCAGATGCAAGTTACTAGTTATTACTTAAAATGAAAAAAATTTGAAAGTTAAAATGATCTTCTCTGGTTATTTGGCCATGTCCCACCTGTGAATCCCAGACTGTTAGTTGTAACATCCCGACATTTCAGCACCTACTTCCTGTGCCCTGCCCTAAAAGCCCTAAAAGTCTGCCACGACGTGTCTGTTGCTAACACCTTACAGCTTTTTATTTGCATGGCGTGGGTTTTGAGCAGTTTGTCTCTCTCTCTCTCTCTCTCTTTCTCTCCCCTCGTCCATCCATCCTGTGTGTGGGTGTGTGTTGTGTCTTTCTAGGAGAGGGCTAATGTTGAGGCCGAACGCCGGGCCCTGCAGAGCCTCCAGGAGGGCTACGCTGAGTTGAAGAACCAGCTTCATAACTGTCCCGAGTCCCTGCGGGAACAGTTGCAGGAACAGCTCAAAAGGGTGGGTCGTCAAACAGAAGCACCTAGAGGGGGTGGCAGTAGCCTGCTCCTTTGAAACTACAAAACCTGACCCAATCTTTCACCACACACACTTCCCCTGAAATCACAGTCACCATCCCAGCCACAACCTTTGTTGTTAGTGAATAGTGAATTAGTGAATAGCACCAATCCAGCTCCTTCCAGGCTCAGCGTTACCGTCTTCAAACTGGTTTAGCAGATCTCTTTTTTGATTATGTTGATTTCCATAGAAATTGTAATAGTAGACAGACAGACAGCAAACAGCGATATATGTAATTCCTATGAACTATGGACTGTAAATAATTAGGATAAAGGTTATTTTCCTAAACTATCTAGTTAAAATGGACAAGACAAGGGGAAAAAACATGTTTTATTGGTTGATACTGGTTTTCCCCTTACATTCTGTGAAGATTATCCAAAGGCAGGCTGCAGTATCTGTATTTTTTAGTTATTATGTTGGTTCTATGGCAGTGATTTTTCGGGTCTCATAATCAAGCAGCATATGTGCCAGCACTCAGCACATGCCCTTGCACATGGTGCTACTGGCACCTTTAACCCTTTAGCAGGGGCCCACTACATATTTTCACACACGTACACTTGCACTCGGCGTATTTATAAGGAGTCCTCTCAGTGCTCCTCACAGACGTGCTGTTGCCACAAGCTGCAGGAATTTTCCCTCCTCCACACCGCACCTACATGCTACTGAAACCCTCAGGTCGACACAGGAGCACACAGATGGCTCCCGGTCACTTCAGCTGCTACTGTAGTGATGTATTTTGGTAAAATGTGCGTCCTGTGATATGGTGGCGCCGCACTGCATGTGTGAATCTGATCTGCATCTCTTCTGTGATTTGCCATGGCTCGCATAATTTGTATAACTGCTCACTAATCAATTAACATAGGCCCTGATCCATTCTCTGCCTTCCCTCGCTCTCATCCTGTGACTTCTCTTTTGTAAACTAGTGTTGTTGTTTGATTTACCACAGAAAAAATGTGATGACAGTGGTGCTCTGTGAGCCGAATCAGACATTTTGATTCAGTATCTTTATTTAGTTGCATTTGTTTGGCTCACATTCAGAAAGTACAGCAGCCAGCAGGGACAAAGTTTGAGATCCCATACTGTAGATGTTTATGATGAACAGGTAGGGATTTCAGGCCCAGACTGCAGAGCAGAAGTACATTTCAATCTTACGTGCTAAGTAGAATAACGTCTAAACATAGAACAAAAGTTGCTGTGCAGATGTTTGACAGTTTGACATGTTTGAGTTCTTTGTTCCTGTTTTGACCACTTGCAAAAATGAGTCATTTTCGTCTCAGACTGCATGTCAGTGAATCGACATTGCAGGCTGTCAGGTCCTTCACAAGAGCTACAAAGACTCTCAAGAGCCTTCAGACTCAAACACTCATCTCTCTGCTGCTGACAGAAGTGCTGTAAAACTTAAACTTGTCAGCAACTACATAGTGACATAACAACAACAACAACAGGAAAGACAGGCTGATACCCGGGATAAACCTCTGGAATACACATTTACATTTACATTAAAGCCAGCTCTGTTTTTATATCATTATTTTAAATCTGGATATATATATTGTAATTAAGAATTGTTTTCCATATAGTGTTTGTGCCATAACTTTATTAGCCTATATTGTAGATGTTTATTCTTTAGCAGTTTAAGTGGAAGAGTAGAGTGAAAGTGATGGAGGGAAGAATTAATGACATTAAGTAACAACAAATCCAGTTTTCGACCACAAATGTACCAGTGCGAAATTGTTTTTTTAATGTAAATGACCGTTCTTTGCCTCTTATGTCTTAAGTATGTCTAATTACCACACACACCAGTAGCTGTGCTGCAGTAGGAGCATGTTCTTCATAGCTGTCTGCTTGACTGAGCACGGTGTGCTTGTAGTTGTCCCCAAAAAGAACTTCTGCCATGCTCGAAAAATGTTTTAAACTTTTTAAAAATATAAAATCCAAGGTGTTTTCGCTTTGTTGTTAGCAACCACGCTTGTCTGAGAATCGTGGATGGCTTTAAAATGACCAATGTATATAGTGTGATTTTTTGTTTGTTTGTTTGTTTGTTTGTTTATGATGTAACCGCTGGTGTTGTATGTGGGCCTCCATTAGGACGGAGAGGCATTGGAAGCAGGAACCAAAAAGTTTGAGGACCTGGAGTTTCAGCAGCTGGAGAGAGAAAGCAGCCTGGAGGAAGAGAGAGAAACCATCAGCCAGCAGCTGCTCCAGGAGAGAGCAGAGTACCACAGCAGTGTGGCCCAGAGGAAGGTGAGGAAACACTGGACTGTGGGCCATCTGGAATACAAGAATATCCTAATTATGGCTTGAACAATATGGATTTTTGTGTGAGATTTGAAGCAGCCAATGACAAATATGTCACTGTGTAAGCGATGTAGCGCTTCAGAAGCCTGTATAGGAAATACAGTGTACGCTCACACACCGGGCAGAGGTAGCAGCCAAATGAGCCTCAACCATCTGGAGACAGAGTGCTTATTTTCTCACTGCAGAGGCAACGTCAGTGCATAAATTTAATATTTATTTTCAACAGTTCTATTATTTACACCATCAAAATGCCACCACAGACATTCGGCGTCACCTCATGGAGGTTTTAAAGTCTGTGGAGCTGCAGTCATTTTGGTCATGCGTTGATATTGCGCCGCCACATCCTTCTACTCTGGTATTTAGAAAGTTATACAGTACGCTAACGATATGCTATTGTCACAGCTTGCACTGAAGATTGAATCCTCTCTGCGTTGTCTTCTTTAGGAGAAGGTGTCTGCTCTGGAGAACCAGGCCAACCAGCTCGGCCTGCAGGCATCTCAGGAGTGTGAGCGGCTGGCCAAAGACAGGACCCTCACACTGCAAATGCTCCAAAAGGTACATAGTAACCAGTTCACACTCATTCTCACACTCACACTGTGAGTGCATTGAATAATGTATTGTAAAATAAGCAGTTTACAATAATACTGATATTTGGGCCTTTAAGAGTTGCTAACTAACACGTCTTTATGTTCCAGGAGAAGGAGAGGCTGTCGGCCCTGGAGAAGAGATACCACAGCCTGACGGGTGGAAAGAGCTTTCCCAAGTCCTCTTCTGCAATGAGAGAGGTGAGAGAACTACTGAACCTCTGTGTGTATGCAGTGAACACAAACGCACATTCACACTCAGTGGTCCTGGCCTGAAAACAAAAAAACACATTGACCCCTTTAACTCGCAGTGATTTGTTGTTGTGCAGATGTGGTGATAATCTTTTGGATCTAACTATTCAACACACCTGGCGTAATCAGACTAATGTAAAGACTTATGGTGGTTATGTGTTTCTCACGTCAAGTTCTTGATGATTAGTGTGTAGAGCAGACTAATCTTGCAATGGTCATTACATTACTGAATTATCTAAGTGTTTAACTCAGATATGTGGTCATTGGACAACCCTAGCTGAAGCTGTAACAGAGGGAGGGCAATAGACAGAACACCTGTGTCACACATTCCCTTTAACTTTATTTTTTTGTGGAGACCAGAACTTGTATCTAGTGTGCTATACGCTTTCTGTGGGCATTAAAAGCACTTATTCCTGAATTGTTGAAACAGGAAGCGCTCCATATCAGCGAGGCTGACCTGTTGTTGGAGGATGTCCACTCCTCCCAGCATTCCCTCTGTCGAGCCTCTCCTTCCTACTTACATCCCTCCCCTCCCTGTCAGTTGTACCCCAGCAGCCCTACGGAGGTAACCAGACTAATGATCCCTGCATGAAGCCCGCTGCTTCCCCTCTGCTGTCTGTGCAACTCACCCCAAAGGTCACCCATTGTACTATTAGTGTCCTGGTCACACATCGACTCTAATTGCACCTGTGACTTACTGTGTCTGCCCGGGTTGCTTTTTCCAATAGAACATAGTTTACAACAACTATGTAAAAAGAGGAGCCAGCACAGTAGCTTTCAGTTCAAGTTGGGTTTTGTGTGTTCCGAGCCCAGCGATGTAGTGGAAGATGCATTAAACCTGCAAAAAATCTCACGTTGCTGACCATTTTATGTGCACACTAGTAACCAGTGTCAATCAGAGCAAGTTCTGTCAAACAGGAGAGTATATAATGATAAATCAATGCTTTTTAGAGGTCACAATTTCAGCATCTTCTTCTTCACCACTACATCACTGGTTGCTGTAACAGCCAACTTAAGTGCCTGTGGGTGACATCTTGTGTGTCAGCCAGTTATGATGCACTTCCTGTTGCTTGGTGTGTTCCTGTTTGTCTGTCGCCACATGCACCGTACACCTTTAAGCAGTGATAGCAGCACTTGAAGAGCCAGGTTGAACAAGGGCCTGTTTTTTTCCTCAACACATAACCTCTCTGGGCTCTGTGCTCATGTGTGTTTATGCGCTGTACATAAGAAGTATGGTACAGTGTTGTTCTTACCCTGTCTGACCGTTGTTGGCTGGTGCTCAGGAGTACATGAAGCTGTCGGATGTCTATAAGATGTATGGCAGCAGCGGTCACCATGAAAGCAGCAAGCCCACCTCTCACGGCCGCTCGTTTGCCATAGATGCTGCGTTAGCTGGCGCCTGTGAGGTACCATCACTTCCTGTCTGTCTCTTTCCTGATTGGTTTCTGTCTTGACTCTTACTTTGTGCTCTCCCTTCTCTCTCTCTCTCTCTCTCTCTCTCTCCCCCTCTCCCCCTCTCCCTCTCCATCCTTCCATTTTCATGTCATGTTGCTCCCTCTGCTGGTTTGCTGTTAATCAAACTGACTGTACTGTTAGCTTTGCTCTCTGCTACATGAGCCTTTGGTGTAAGCAGCTTGTACTCACCCCCTCTGTAGCTGCAAGCCAGTGTTCACTTACAATATATGGCGTCATATCAGCAATACAGAGGGTTCAATTAGGGTTGGACTGATAAATGCAGGATTGCTTTGAGCAGGTTTGTTTAACATGCAGGGCTGGGTATAATATCAGTGTCAGTACAATATCTGTGTTTTGGTTCTGGTACCACAACAAGGTATTTAATGATTAATGTTATTCTAATGTATTTTTGCCTGTATTTGATAGGGGAAAGTAGAGACATGACAGGAAATGAGGGGAGACAGAAAGATGGGAATGACATGCAACAAGTGTCCCCCACTAGAATCAAACCGGTGATGTTGCGGTTCATGGTCAGCGCCTTAAACCCCTTGTTCACCAGGGCACCCCACCAAAACAACACCTTTATAAATGCCTCCATTGAGACATCTAAACATACTTTTCTACAGAGGCATTTTTTGTGTTTATCTTTACTATTTTCTAGTTACCAGAATGAGCTAAACTTGACAAATGCGTCACTATTTAATTTTTCTAAACACAGAACAGCCATAAAAGAACAGAACCTAAATATAATACAATCTAAAGTTGTGATTTAAATGAGGAAATATCTGCAGTTTTTGATTGGTGATACCCAGCTCTAATAACATGACAAAAACCCGTAACAACAATAAATTTAAGAAAAGAGATTTACTGTCTAGAGAATAAATGTGTTAATGGCAGCCTGTTAGGGGTGCATGATATGATAAGAGGGCCAGTGTTGGCTCCATATATCAGTCGAACCCTAATGTTGATGGTGTGAGTTGTGTTGCCCGGTGCTGTGTGTTATATAGCAGTCAGTGTTTCCTTTCAGACCCTCCTCCCCTCACACCTTCATGATGCAGAAGGTCACTAAGTGTACTTGATACGTTTCCCTCCTGCTGCCTGTCTTGCTGACGTGTATGTCTTCACTCCTGTCTGTCTTTCTCCTCCCCTCTCCCTTCCTCTCCTGTGTGTGTGTGTGTGTCTCTGTCGTTCCCTTTGGGAAGGAGTATGTGACAGTGGGCCAGTTAAATCAGATGTATGGGATGCCAAAGGTGGAGTCGTCCCCTACTTCCCCGCTTCACCAGTCCCTGCAGTCTGGAGCAGTAGACCCTGCCTTCTCCTGCCTCCCCTCTCCTCATGGCTCCTCCCTCTCTCTCTCTGTGGAGGTGTGTGCTGCCTCCTTTCTTCCTTTTTGGCTGCATTTGTTTACTTGTTGTCACCGTTTTTTTCCCCTTCTTTTATTTTATAATATTTTTAGAGGTACGATTATCCTGTAATTTGTAAGACAGAACAATTTAGCAGACATGTGGTTTTTCATCTCTCCTGCCCTGTTAATCATCTCGCAACCCCTCAGATTTGTCTTGTAATCCCTTGTGGGGGTCCTGGCTAGTCATGTGAAAGATGAGTACACTTCAGTTCTCGTATGCATAAACAAAAGACAAGAGCAGACGGGACCTAAAAAGACAAATAGCTTGCGAAGGGGAGGAGTTGTGTGATAAAATATATGTCACCATGTGATGCCACCATCATGTTAACATGGGCAGTTATTGTAGACCCTCGTCAAGATGGTGTCCTGGACAAATTCAAATGAAGGATGCAGGTGTCTAATCAGTAATTCATACAATATCTGTGTTTCCCTAATTTATACTACATATTATTTCTATACAGTATGTACTACATACTAATTGTCATAGCGTTTTAACAGTTAGTGTTAACAGTAAGTTTTTCAATTTTTTTGATACTAACAGGAAATTATATGATACATGTAACATGAAAAGTCAATCAAACTGCAACTTTGCAATATTAATTGAACTTCACAAATCAAAAGTCAAATGCTTTTCTTGAGATTTAATACTCATCTTTGTTTTCCAAAATCTTTCTGTAGCTGTTTCACCACACATTGCACTGTGGGAGAATAATGTACATTGACAGCACACTCAGAAATCGGTTCGAGTAAACATCCACAGTGTCTAAAATGTTACATGTACCAGAAAAAAGAATGGATCAATCTTACATTTGTTAACTGTATCCCTCCTGAAATTTGTGCATAAATTCTGTCTTTTGTCTGAACAGAAATATTTTTTGGATACACGCAACTAGATTATGTGTTTTGATGTGTGTGTTGTTCCCTTCTCCAGGAGAATAAACCAACGCTTAATTAATTAGGGGACAAAAACAAATTGAAAAAAGAAAAAAAGAGAAATCTGTTTCTGTTACTTACAGATGTTACACTTACAGTTGGTGTATATTGCTGTAAGTGTTACAGGATAATACTAGACTTTTTTCCTCTCACTACAGAAGCCCACAGAGACTCTAAACCCTGTGATGTTACTGTATTTGTCAGAGTCAGGAGCTCTTACTGTCTGTTGTACTGCAGGTTTGCCTCAAGTCACAGACTCCCATTGCTTCCAAAGATTCACCACGAGTGGCTCACATTCATACTGCTGGTTTTACTAATATAATCATCATATTTGATATCATGTGTATTGATGTTTTCCCAGCCATTGCCTCTGTATCTTCAAATTAGATTGCTGTGTAAGAACTGAACTAAATAAATCACTTTTATCTTGTCACTTCCACCATGAGAAGGTAGCAGTTGTGCAGTAATGGCAAAACCTCAACAGATCTATTTAACATGGTTATTAGCTGCATGATAGTCATGTTAGTAACAGCTGTATTATGTAAGCCGCATGTCTCAGTCAGCTGCTTAAAATGTTCTTCAGAACAATAAAGACAGAGCAGACAGTGGGTGCTTGTAACTGTGGTTAAAAAAAACAAAAATAAAATCTTGTGTTATTCTTTCAGATATTGTAAGCTCTAAACTGTATATATACTGCATGGATTAGGCTCCAAGGACAGCTGAAGTGAAGTAAAACATAAAATTAGATGAAAACTTAAATGTTCTCATGAGAAACTGGGTCATTGCAGCAGCGACATAGAATTAAATAGAGACATGTAAAATAGGGATATAGCAGCTGGAGGCTATAAAGCACAATGCAGCTGACAACAATAATGTGTTGAAGATATTTCAGAATCATTTTCAAAGTATAAAAAAGCCTTAATCACAGCTGTTGAGGGTATATAAAACAAATGTTTCTACCGTCTTCCTACTGTCTTTGAATGCTTTCTAATCTCTTCTTGTCTCCTTTTTTTCTTTCTCTTCTCTCCTCCACCCTCTCTCCTGTTCTGTCTCTCTTTGCCGCTCGTCTGTGGGCTCTGCAGTACCACCAGTCTGAGGGCAGTAGGCCTCACCTCCCCAAGCTAGATTTAGAGCAGTGGTACCAGGAGCTGATGGCTGGCTCCAGCCAGCTCTGTCCTCCCCCTCTGCCAGCCAAGTCTCTGTCAGGCCGCAGGCCTGTGCTGCAGGTAGAGGGCCTTTCTTCTTTCTCCTCATTTTTTCCCACTCGTTCTTCTGCTGTTTGTGTGTGCTGTTACTCCTCTGCCAACCTTCAGCTTGCTTCAACTCACATCCAAAGAGGTGGGCGTGTGTGTGTGTGTGTCAGAGGAATAGAGAAAAAGCCTTTACATGTCAGGTATTTAATAATGCTGCATTCACATCAGATGTCTTTCATTAGGTGTGGAGATGGTGTCTTAATTTCAGTCTGACAAATAAAAACAAACACCAAAAAAGATCTGCCAGGACGCAGCTGCATGCTGGAGGGTTTTGTTGTGACTGGAACTTCAGTGTTTGCTTTGGTGTGAAAAATGAGGTCAGTTATGTGTGTTAAGTTTGGAATAAAGTTGAGAGTAATCGCCTGTAGCAGAAGTCTACAGAAAACTTCAATCACCACTTAAATAAAGTTAGAATGTGTGAAAACTTTCAAGTCATTGCTTTGAACATCAAGTCATTCCACACAGATACTCCCATAGTACATGAATGCAGCATTAACTTAAGTTTGCCTGATCAAAGAGCTATTCAATAAAAGGGACTAGGTGTGTGTGTGTGTGTGTGTGTGTGTGTGTGTGAGAAACTGCAGCCTAACTCGTGTATTGTCTGTAGGCTCTTTGATATTTTTTGTCAGTCTTTGATACTGAAATTTATACTGCTGATTGAACCTTGGTTTATTAAATCCAGCAGCTTATTTTACCAACATCAGTGTTCAATAGCACTCACAGCATAATGCTAATCATGCTTTTAACCATTGATTCCCAGCAGGTGCTTGCAACTCATCCATGGTGGATTTCACTTGTACTTCTAACACTGTTGTAGAGTTTACAACAGTGTTAGAAGTACAGCTGAGCTGTGCGCCAATGGTGTGTGGAGATGGTGCGTTTACAGTGTAAACACTCCATCTCCACACACTGCCTAGTCTTGATCTCTTCATTTGCTTCCTCCCTCAGGTGTTCCGCTCTAAGCTGGACAGTGATCCCGGCCTGTCTCTTCATCAACCTAAGTCGGGCTCTGCATCCCCTCTGCAGCATGGAGCAGCAACACTGGGACGCAACGCAAGCTCAAAGGTAGACCTGTTGATCCTTTTCAACAGGTGTGGTGATGTGCCCAACCTCTAAAATCTTTAAACCCCATGTAAACTTGTTTTTGACATTTAATCCTAATATTTTGTCTGATCCCTGTGACCCAGCAGAGCCCCCTGCTGGTGGCCAACAGCACTGGCAGTCTGCCCAGGAACCTGGCTGCAACCCTGCAGGACATTGAGACCAAGAGACAGCTCGCTCTGCAGCAGAAAGGTAACTGACCTGGCCTGCCCCTGAGCTTCACTTTACAAAAAAAATAACACTCCTCAACACTGAAAATCATCATGTTTATCAATCATCATTTAATGAGTCAATAACAGTAACATAACATTTACTCATTAAAGGTAAATGCTTTGTTGCAAATAGGTATTCAGTAGCACTGAGTGAGTTTGCCTTCAGTGATGCACACTTACTGTATATTTGTCATTAACTTGTTGGTGTTGGTTATTGTTGTTACCCTGCTCCTCTTCATGGAGCCGTATGTGTGTGTGTGTTAGAGAGAGTTGTGTTCCTCATGCCTCGGTGTTGTTTGACTGAACGGATCAGAGGAAAGCAGTCTGGCGTTTTTAGCTCAGCTGGCTGCCACCCACGGGTGCTGGGTTGGAAACCTGAGTTAGTCACATTTGTCAGCGTCTGCAGTTCAGGTTGTCTTCATGTCTGTCTGTCTGTCTGTCTCTGTCTGTGGACTTGTCTCTCCCTGCACTGCTGCACCACAGACCCGCAGACCACCACACAGAACACCATAGAGGGAAGCTCAGCAGGTAGATGGATCGCTGCGTCCAGGAGCTGATGATTTCTTATGTTTTCTTCATTTTGTTCAGCAGGATTCATCCTGTTTGTTCGTCTCCTGTCTCTCCATACGTCTCCACACGTGTCTGAAATTAACTGTTTGTCTCTCCTGCCAAGGGGCAACATAGAAATTGCTTAGAATAATCTTTTGTTCAAATGCCACCCTGTTTGTTTATTGCTTGAATCAATGAGAAATTGATAAACTCACTTTAATTCATCATTCACATGCTGTAAATGAAGTCTGAGCTATCACGTAGCTAATTAACCATCCCGACAAAATAGAAGCATAACAGGCAGCCAATCAGGAACCTGTTTGAAAGCTTTAAAATAGGAGAAGACCAAAGACCATATGTGCCTAAAAAATTCAAGTTTTATCCAAAACTTAAGCCAGTCTGGCAGGTTATTTTTATTAATTTATCCATCAAAGGTAACGTTTACCAGAACCAGACACCTGGCAGCTGTTAATTTCAGACTTCACCTAACCCTCCTCTCTTCATCCTTCTCTCTCAGTCTCTTCCATCTCTGGTGTGTCATTAACTCTTCTCCCCCAAAGATTTCTTTTCATCTCGTCTTTTGTCTGTAACATCGAACAGTCTTTCTTCTTCCATCAATCTTCCATGAACGTTCCTGCTGGTGGAGAATAAATCTTGCATGTTCAGCGTTCAGTGAGCTCCTCCTTTGGAGTTATCGACCAGGGCACTTCTTTTCAGATGGATCTGCCCATTATCAGGTGCACAGCAGCATGGATTTGAGAAGTTGGATAGATACTTAACTTTGTGGTGATGGGACTTCATGGGTTTTTGCAATTATCCTCCAGCTTACTGAGAGAGCACATACTTGTATGTGTGGTGCATGGTTTATGGTCTTGGGCTGGTGCTGGTTGTGCATTTAATGGTTCTTCAGTTCGGGATGCTCGGGATGACCCCCTCTACAGCTGGCATGTTGGTTTGCTGCAAGCTGGTTGCTTGCAGGTTGAAAGTTCAGTCATTGTTCCGTCTTCCACCTCAGTTAAAAATCAGAACTAATCCACTGATCAGCACTCGCCCTCCCCCCTCCAGGTCAGCAGGTGATCGAAGAGCAGCGTCGTCGCCTGGCCGAGCTCAAACAGAGAGCAGCAGTGGAGGCTCAGTGTCAGTGGGAGGCGCTCCACGGCTCTCAGACCCACCTCATGACTTCGTCCTCCCCGTCGCCCTCCTACTCCCCGGTCATGGCCTACAGCCCCGCACTGAGCCACAGCTCTGTAGGCCCTCACCCTCTGGTTCACCACTCCATCCTGCACCACCAGCCCCCGTCAGCCGGAGAGCAACCCTATGACACCCTGAGCCTGGAGAGCTCCGACAGCATGGACACCAGCGTGTCCACGGGGAACAACTCGGCCTGCTCACCAGATAACATGTCCAGGTACAACGATTTAATGTGACTGATTACATACTGTATGTACTGTAAGTACTACTCAGAATGTCTGTGAGAAGATGTTAGAGAGGAGTGTACTTACACAGCTGCACACCGACTCCAGTTGAGTGATTTATGTCAGTACTTGGAGACGTTTTCATCTTGACTGGATGTGTATCAGGTCTGGTTGGGTCAACCTCAGCTTTCATAGGTTTATAGGTTTTATAGGTGGATTCCTTGATGTTCCCCTGATTCATATTTTCATGTATTGGCCACTGAACAAAATCACCAAGCTGTGTCTAAAATTTCCACTCCTCTACTGAGGATTTCTTTCTTTTATATTTTCAAGCTAAATGAGTGTGTTGACATTGGCAACAACTTATTTGTACTGGTCTTTCAGTGACGAATGTAATGGGTTACATCTTACAGGCTCATAGTAGTATCCAGTATTGTTCATATTGTTTATATTGTATCAATGGTGTCGTATACATTTTGGAGTCAGTATTCTCTCCTTGAGTTGGGGGTCTAAGTCTGGCTTTCCCATACTGTATGTTATCCAAATCATCCTCAGTTATCTCCAGGCTAGATTCTCCTTTCCTTTTAACACTGACCGTTGAGTTTCTGGAGTTTTGTATTCTATTGCACAATCACGATATTGTAGGTTTACTATCCTCCACTTGTTTAATTTCTTTACTGAGGATTTCTTTCTTATCTGGTACTGTCACTGAATCTTTTAAAAGACGACCCATGTTATTTGAGTCAGTTTTTAACTCATAGTTTTATCTTACTGTATGTGGCAACTGCCAGAATTAGTGAACCATGTCACAGCAATGGATTTTATAATGAAAGTGTTGGCTATGGGTACCTTCAATCAGTAACAAACCACTGTATTAGAATTAAATTAGTAATAAAATAGTATTAAAATCAGACCCTAACAAACACACACACACTCACACACACAAACGCAATGAAAAGAGACGCGCAGACAGCGAGGCTGCTCCCACCGGTGTCCACAGGTCGGCTCATTTGTAGACTGTCTGTTAACGTGGCCAAGCTGTGTGCTGTATTACAGCAGTGTTCGCCACAGCATGTTCTCAGCACTACCGATTGTTCAAATACCTGTCGTAGCTCTCAGGAGTCCAATTCCAAAAACAATCAGTAATGTTTTTAGAGATGATTTTAATGGGATTTGTTCTGTAATGAACAGCGCACACTGTGAGGGAGGAAATGGTAAAGCAGCAAAGTTTATGAGCCAAGTTTTGGCCAAGACAGTGACTGTTTCATAGCAGCATATCAGTAACTCCGGGTGCTTTCTGTTATGATTTTATAACAAGTAGTTTTTGTTCCACTTCCCAGCAATAAAGAAAAATATTCACCCTCCCCATTTGGTCTCATTTGCTCCCATTTGCCCGGGTATGTTAAAATGTTTCAGTCTGTGTTGTTGAAATGAATAATAGCTTCATGTCAACCAAAGAGTGTGCACATGTTTATGAGCCTGTTAGGAAGTGAGGCCATTAAGAAGCTGCTGTAGTTATAGTGAGAATTAGGCATTTCAGAAAATACATGAGACATTGTTGCATTGGCGAACACAGAGACAGACAGAAGATGTTTATATTTCATCCCAGCTCCACACGCAGAATTCACAAATACTGTCTGCAGAATTGCCCCACAGATATTGTTTGAACCCTACTTTGAAGTAAAAGGTTAACTGAGTTGATATGCAATGATGTAGCTGTTAAATGTAGAGTTACTTAGGATATCTCGGAATCACTGAAGGTTATGATGAAGAGTCATGTGGTCACACTGTTGTTGTGCTTGTCATCAGTGTCGGAGGAGTGGACACGCTGAAGATTGAGGAGATGGAGAAAATGCTGAAGGAGGCGCAGCTGGAGAAAGCCAGACTTATTGAATCGCGGGTAAGACACCTAACTTCAGAAGAGAGAGTCACAGTATGAGAACTATTCAGAATCCATACCTAGTGACTGATGAGAGTTCTCGCAGTGTTTCCTGTCAATAGCTTTAAATCGCACATGAATTTGCAAAAGAAAGGCTCAGGACAGCAACTCGAGGCTTTCATTCATTTTTATTGGCCTCCATGTTTCAAACGTCTTCATCTCTTTGAAGAAGAAGCTTAGACTGAAATCAATTTCCTGGTGTGAAGCTTTGTCTCACATGTTTCTCTTTTAGCCTTTGTCCACGTCACTGAGCATCCGTCAGTTCTGTTGTCCTTTAGAATTCTTCACTGTGTGAATGCAGCTCCTTTTTACTAGTTCTATTTATTAAGTCAGTTCAGATTTAAAATGATTTAAACCATCAGGCCGCTGTTTTGAATCTGATTGGCTTGTTTTGATGAGCCATGAGAAGCAGGGAGTAACACACTTGTTCCCCATAATACCTACAGATCTAACAGATCTACATAGACAGATTATGGATCTGTAAAAACTTTTAGGATTGCATGAAATTACTACAAACCTCAGACACACCAAAAAGTCTTATTTATAAGGGTGTCAAATCAAAATCTCTGACTTTGGGTACACGCCAATTCCTTTATTTGGTCATGAATGCTGCTCCAATGCTCTTATTTCTGCTCTGAGGAGCGAGGATACTCGAGACCAGCCTTTATCTCACCAGACTTGACACGCCCCTTTGTTGGAAATCTGTTGGTGATTGGACGCTGCAGCTGATCGCATTGATCTGACACCACATCACAACATCGCTGCAGTTTTATAACAAAGTATAATGCTCCTAGGCTTTAGATTTTATGTTTTCTGATTCACCTTCTAGTCTAAAATGTGTGTGTAGGTCTGATTAACAAAAGAACCATAACTGTCTTCATTCGTCATCAGAAACGTCCTTTCGAATGGCGGCTCAGAGGAGAGGATGTCTCATATCTCTAAAGACGTGTTTTCTCGATTCCTCTCTCCTCACATCTTTTCCTTACATCTCTCCTCGCGTCTTCAGTGGGAGATGTGGATGCAGTTAAGAGACTTGGCATGTACCCTCTGAATTTATCACAATTCAGAAAATTCAATCATTCATTCAAGGTCTGAGGACAAAAATCTTGTTAAGAAAGTGAGTAAACGTGAGTGGCAGTGTGCCGGATTCACTGTCAGAATTGTATTAAAGACAAAGATACTTTAAACTGTATTTTTCCCCTCCTGGTTGCCTTCTGCATGTTTTATCTTTTTTGGGTCTCTGCCTGTCTGTATGAATGTACTGTATATGTACATATGTGCGTGTTGCTGTCTACAGAGTCGATCATTACTTCTCCAAATAACCAAAAGCTTTCTGTAAAAAGAATCCTTCACAGTAGTGGGGCTGCACGGTGGCCGGCAGAGTGAGTGCGCATAAATGTATGAATGTGAAGCTGAGTTCTGGCTCAAAAAAAACCCACAGCACGCGCGCTCTACAGAGCCGTTCCACAGATCAAAAAAATATTTAATGAAAGCGCTCTCCTCCAGGAGCGAGAGAGCCTGGCTCGCCGTCAGATGCTGGAGGAGGAGAGGAGGAGGAGGGAGGAGGCGGAGAAAAGACTGCAGGATGAAACTTTCCACCGGCAGCAGCTAGTGGAGAAGGAGGTCAAGATGAGGGCCAAGAACTTCTCTCAGGTCAGTAAAATGAGACAGAATCGAGTCTGCATGGTAGAAAAAATTTGACCATTCTCATACCAACGTAACTCTATTTTCAGTTTTTCCTTCAGAATTTGAACCTGTATAAGTCTCATCATGGACAAGACAAAGATGTAAAAAATAAAACATATTCATATGAGTTTGATTAGAGGATTCCATGATTTGAGATTGATCAGTCCACTTCATTTGCAATCACTGTCAGATATATGAACAAGTCCTGGTCTGTTCTCTCTCTCCAGCTGACAGTGATCCTCTTTGCTGCACTAGTTGTTTATCCTCCTGTGGTTTTGTCTGATTTTTTTTTTTTGCTGCCCATTCGGAAGGAGGAGTTCGACCTGCGCTCCCACGTGGAGTCGTCGGGCCACAGCGTGGACACCTGCTACCACGTCATCCTCACAGAGAAGATGTGCAAGGGCTACCTGGTGAAGATGGGAGGCAAGATCAAGTCCTGGAAGAAACGCTGGTTCGTGTTCGATCGCCTCAAAAGGACCTTCTCCTACTATGTTGGTAAGAAGCGTTGAGACACAAGATTCTTGTTCTTAAGTGAGTATTTGGTGCTACAGGGTCATCGCTGTGATGTTTTTACTCTGCACTTCTCAGTGGTTTGAAACAGGGGCATTGTAGCTCATAGTCAGCCCCTCCTGGGTGGTGCTCTTTTGTCTGTTCAGCAGTAAAGCATTTTTTTTTCATGTAGCCATGCTCATTTCTCAAGCGCACAAAAGTCTGGAGACATTTTCATTAAATGTTGGAATATAAGACAACCCTGATTATAAGACAACCCCCCCTTTCTGACAGCTGTTTTTGGAAAAAAGACTTTTTGAAGACAAGAAACACTCCGAGATACTATTATTCTAAGGAGAACACAGTCCTCATTATTGAAGCCTTCTCTCTTGTAAAAGTCAAACACGAAATACTTCTATCAAAGCAGAACAAATGTCACACATTCGTGCAGCTTGTCTATCAGTCACGTACTCGCACCGTCTCATGTCAGGCTCCTGAAGCGGTCGGAATGATTTTCTGTTTTCAGACTGTCTGAGCTCTTCTACATGACATTCTGTGACACTGGTAATTGGGCTGTTTGACAGGAGACTCGGTCTGTGGTTTGTTTCTACAGTTTATTTCTTCCTCTGTGGCAGCAAAACATTTTACATGAGCCTTCAGAAAGTCCTTCATATTAAACTGGGCTACCTAAACACTTCAGAACCTCGCTAGCATAGCACCATTAAGGCTATAAACAACCCATAATGCAACACTCTCTGTAGGAGCCAATGTTGATCTGATCTCCTCAAATGTAATACGACCCCAGTTTTTCAAGCATGATTTCAACAAAAATCGAACATGGTAACTGTCTAGAACGTAGTATTTATTGCATTAGATTGCATTCAGTGGTGGAGGAAATACTCCGATCCTTTGCTAAAGTAAAAGTAGCATTACTGCTATATAAGAATACGCTGTTACAGTAAAAGCTGTGCTTTGAAAACATCACTTAATTAAAAGAATATAGGTATTATCAGCAAAATTATATCATAATGTGATTGTTTTATTACAATATATTACAGTATATTTTTGGATTGTTAATACTGATGTGTAAATAGCGTTTTACTGTTGTATTTGGTTGAGGTGGAGCTAATTTGAACTACTTTATATACTATCAGGTAGTTAACAGTGCATCATGTAGTTTTTATAAAATCTTAATCTGTAACATAACTAGTAATTAAAGCCGTCTATTAAATGAAGTGAAGTTGAAGTAACATGGAATTTATACAGCACTTGAGTAAATGTCCCACCACTGACTGCATTTGATTGCAAAGTGTTCCTGTTCATTTGTCCACTCTTTGTTACTAGTGGCTCTGCAGCACTCATGCGATGCATTAAATTCCTGTGTGTCAGAAGATTTTTCTGGGTCATTTTTATGTCACAACACTCAGCAACAAAACATTTAGAAAAACATTATAGCAGCTATATGGAAATATTTGAGGTTGTAGTTGTAAAACGGTGCAGTAGCTGCAATGAGCTTAAACATTTAACATGTAAAGTGGTAGAAATTTCCTGCTGTGGATGAGTGGCAGACAGAACATGCGTCCTCAGGACCTTGAGCAGCATGTAGCGTGTAGAGTGCACGGTCGTGTAATTTGATCTGGGGCTGGGAGCTCTGGGACACTTGTTCGCTGTCAGGCCTTTGAAGTCCTCAGAAGGTTCTGCTTAAAGCTGCTTAAAGCGTACCTTGTTGAAAGCGAGCCAGGGTGAGGAGGTGTACTGAGATTACTTTGGCAGTAGTTAAAATGCGCACAGCGCTGCACTCTCTGAGGAGGCTGATTGAGATGCATCGCTTGCCCTTGTCTCTTGACCTTGAACAATGAGGAACGAGAGGCGACGAGCATAAGTCATGAGGGTGTCTAATTCGCGTTAATCAACCTCAACCGCGACCAGAGTTTTGGTAATTTAGATGCAGTCAAATGAGATGCAAATGCCGGGCTATTTGAATGCTAAAGAGGTCATTAGCAGATAATAGCTGCGTATTAAAAGGAAAGCGTTATTCCTCGAAATGAAGCGCTGCGTTTCTACCTACTACTCTTAAGTTGGCTTGTGGAGTGTTTGTGCCTGGAGGTAGAGAGGGGTGTTGAGTTCCCCACCGGTTCCTTACTGCAGTTCTGCAGTGGCTGATGAAACAAACTGCAATGATGTACCAGAGTAGCGTAAGAATGCAGTCAAGTGTGAAAATACAATGAGAGCCCCATTGGTTTAAAAACAGAGAAAAAGTGCTGTGGTTGTCTTTTTCCATCCATCATCACAAACCATAAATTGGTCATGATCAAAGTTTGATTTCTTCTTTTTTTTTAATGACCGCATCGTGTGTTCTCCCTGTCGTTATTCTGGGTGACATGGAAGTGATGCGCCTTGGCTTTTCTAGCCAAGAGAAGTCTGTCGCTGTCAATATTTTTTTAGCCTTTTTAAACAAACCCACGTTATTTTCCCTCCCACAGACAAACATGAGACCAAGCTGAAGGGTGTGATCTACTTCCAGGCAATAGAAGAGGTCTATTACGATCACCTCCGCAGTGCCACAAAGGTATGCTGTGAATGGACTCTGTAAACAACCATTTTCTCTCATCTATTTCAGTTTGTTTATTTTCATCTTGCATTCTCTTTCATTTAAAACCTGTTTCTGCACACTCTGTGGTTTGCTTCTTTTCTCCCCATCTGTGCTTTTGCTTTGGCCGGCTGCTGTCACAGAAGGGATTTTTCAACTTGAATATGACCAGTGTATGTATCCACACTCTGTTCACCCATCTAACCTCACTGAACCCTGTGTGTCCAAACCGTAGACAATAGAAGAGGGTAACAAGTTGAATGCCTGATGATGCATGCTTAAGACTTGTGTTTAATGACCTCAGACGGTGCACTGGTTTGATTCTCGTGTGAGTTAGTAATTTGAATTGCTAATCCTACTTGATCCCTCTGTCCACCCCAGTGTTCCCAGTGCAAACCAGTCAAGTGGTTAGAAAACACTTGCTTATTTGTATGTGTCTATATGGCAGAGGAAATACCCTTATTACATATTTAGTTAGTTTTGGTATGAAGTAGGCTGAGCAGGAAAATCCAGGTAAGGACAGCGCTTCCTGACTGATTCAAGTTATTAAGTCATTTGGAGGCTTGACAGAAGTACAACCCCATTTGATCTTCCTCCTTGCCTTCTACTAATTTTCAAAGACACTTTTCTGTTCAGTAAGTGGTATTTTTCCTTCGAGCCGTAGGTGTAGTTTTTGGCCATATTTGTGTTCTTTATGATCGGGGCTGCTTGCTGCTTGACTTGAGCATTACACGTCTTGTCATGTTTTTTTTTTTATCTCCAACATAAAGCTGAGCTGCTGCTGCTGCCTCCTCATCTTCAGTGTGTGTGTGTGTTTGTGTTTGATGGCCTGTCGCAATGCACCGCACTCTGACTAACTGTGTGGCTCTGATCAACTCTGGAACTTTGATTTTACTTGTCACTTCCAATGTCACACTACAGAGGAAAAACTTTAAAGTCTGGTGCACTTAGCAAAGACACAAAGATGATGCTTTAGAAAAGTGTGTGGGTAAGGAAAGATATTGCTGATTGATCTTCCAAAACAATTTCACAGGAAAAACACCCGTAAAGGTTCATTTTTTCAGGTACTTTTCTTTATTGACTGTTGCCATTCCCATACGTTCATGAAAGGTGTGCAGATTGGGGACAGACTGGTGTTTTTGACACACCAATTCATTTACAGTACCAGTATTTTTGGATTAGTGCTCCAGGTGGACAGTGTTTTGTGCTGAATTCAATGCTGAAATTTGCATTATTATCATTACATTTGAGTCACAGAGCTAAGCGCCTCTTCTCTCTGGAAAAAAAAAAAGAAAAAAGAAATATCTGATGATCTTTGAAAAGCCCAGACGGTCGTATTTCAAGAATCCTCAAAGACTCTTCTAACCATCAGAGATTTTTAACCCTTTTCCCAAGTTGCCTCTCTTTTTCCTAAGATGGTAACTAGAAATGGCAGGTCTTCGTTATTTTGTATGAAAACATAAAATAAAAGAAGGTAACATCAATATACACAAATATAGTAGAGATTGAAAGTTAATTCTTGATCTTGGAAACAAATTTAATTGACAATAAAACTGTAAATTTTGGACGTGGAAGACGTGTCATTTCTAGCTCACATTTTTGTTGGAAACTGAGTTAAAACTAAAAATCTTTTAATCATGCAGCATACAGAATATTTTTTCTCCAGATGTTTTAAAGAGTCTTAAAAGCAGCATTTATTTATTTTTTCTGGCCAGTTATGCACAAGCTGAAAACACAACATGGACATATTTCATAGTTGCTTTACTTGTTCAGTAGCTAGTTGCTAACTTCTTCTAACAGTCTGCTGTTTGGTGCTGTGCAGGTACAGTAGTGTAGCATACTGTGGCTTTATGAGAGCTTTTTCTCTAAAAGCAGCTGCCGGCTGAAGCTGGAAGCGATGGAAGCTGATGAGATTGGTGAAGTTGAATGACAACAGTAAAGTTGCGGCCCAGAATACCAAAACACACTAAGATGTTAAAGACATCTTGGTGCTAAAACGCTCCGTGGAACTGAGGGGAACTACAGAGTTGGGTGAAAATTCTGTGTTGGTCTGTCACTATGAGCGACATCTTTCAATTTAGGCAGTCATTTGATTTATTGTTAATTTAAAAAAATCGTTAGTGCAGCTTTAAGGATTCTAGAAATACCTTCAGAGCAACGGGAAGAGTTGTTGAATGACCTCTCTTCAAAGATCTGCAGGTGTTTATTTTATTTTTTTTAGAAAATGTTTGGTTAGCTTTGTCTCGACTCTACTCTGACTCGAGTGTAATGGTATTACTTTGGAAAACACTACAACAGCTTCTATAACAGCATTTAGTTCACTGGACACCAAAACTCTCCATTTGAATGCAGGCCGATACTGCAGTTATTAAACATTAATGCAGAACTGTGTGGACTTCTATGAAAATATCTCATTACAGTCAGTTAAACTGAAGGTCTCCCCATTGACAACCTGTGTAGTTCTGATAAGTAGTACCATAAATATGTACTTCGGTTCATAAAAGGTTGAAATCGACCTACATTTTATAGAAATAGATAAATATAAAGATAGATAACTTTCAGAGTACAGAATAATGAGAGAGCAGGAAGTCGGTGTGGTCTGTGAACGTGGCAGTGGGACTAGGAGTTGCACCTGATTCTAGGTTTCTCTTCGTTTTTCTTCCAGAGCCCGAACCCCTCCCTGACGTTCTGCGTAAAGACCCACGACCGGCTCTACTACATGGTGGCCCCCTCAGCAGAGGCCATGAGGATCTGGATGGATGTGATCGTCACAGGAGCAGAGGGATACACACAGTTCATGAACTGAGAGACACACACACAGTACAGAGAGCGCAGGTGACGAGCAGATAGTTTCGGCAGGGACCCTCCCACCACAGACTCTACAGGCCCTCCCTGTTTCCAGTCCACAGCGGATGCAGCGCCTTGTTTGTTACTTTTCATTTTTAATCTCACACTTTGATTTTACTATGTAGATGTTTTCACCTCCACATTTTCTACATGATTCTGTTTGGATTGAAAAAGGGAGCCGTTGGAGGACACACACACTTACACACACCTCTGTATATAAACCAAAATGTATACCTGTCAAAGACTTTTAAAAAGCCTTTCTATATTGCCAAATGGAGATCTTGTAGTTACTGTTTGTTGGTCCTTTTGTATCATTTGTTTCCTTTCTTTCTCTTTTTTTTACTTCTAGAGAAAATTGCCAAATGACATAATGCCAATGTTTTTGTTTGAGTGCTCCATCATTACTCAGTTTAGACAGAAAGAGTTTAAAAGAATCTTCAATCACAGGGTGTAATCAATTCACAAATATATTTGAAAGAATCTTATTCAAAATATATGAATCTATCAGAAATCAGTCAGCCAACAGGAGCTGGAGATGATGTTGGAGTCCAGCACACTTGTCTGTATCAGTGAAACACAGTAAAGCATTGCATCAACCAAGTACACAAGTCGCTTCACCCCAGTGCTGCTCTTAGACTAAAGACTAACACTAAATCAGCATCTGCAACACATTACGGTATTCAAAGCTACATGCTGGACATATTTACTTCACATAGGCTTACCAAAGTAATTAGAGGTGTTTTGTTAAGACTTTGACCCACTACAGCTCAGGAGTTCACTCTGCAGTTCTCACTATGGTTCGACCAATCTGGGGTTTGAAAAGCTGGTACTGAAGAAAGTGAATAAGCGCGTTTGTCAAAAATGTCAAACTATTTCTGAAAAAGGTAAAGTCTGGCTTTTTGAGAAATCACTTCATTCATCACTTCTCTGACAGCTTTGGAGCTGGATGTTTCGCTTTTGGTGGGAATTGGTTTCTATCTCCAGTCTTTGTGCTATGCTAGGCTCAACATGCCAATAAAAAACTCAAAACTCAATTTACTATGTAATGAAAAAGTGGTCAGTCCATCACATCAGTTGGAGGACACTCACTGCATGATATCCAACACTCAGAGGTTGACTCCCCAAAAAACCCTGTATATTGGTCAACCATAGCTGCCACGTTCTCAGTGTACTTGTGGATATGTTGAACATGAATATATCACTGTGTCTGTAAGATGCCGCCATGTTGCCAACTCAAGGTGCGAACTGCATCTACGCGTGCTCGCGTAGAAACAGAAAAAGCTCATCTATTCGCCAAGTAGCCTTTAGCTAACTTGACGATGCGACTACACAGCTGGGAAGTAGCCATCGTCACTGCCAGCCTAAAGCGAAGCCACCAGAGGGCGCTACGGAGACCACACCATCACAGGACCACACAGGAACAAAAAAATACGGACTAATGCAATTCAGAACTGTGCCTTGACTATGTGTTGTTATTGATGCCATGTCTGAGTCCAGCACAGCCTCGCTGGAAGGCTACAATTGTGTGAATGCATTTTAATTTGTGTTTCTGAGCTGCAGTATGAGGACAGGTTTGCATGAGGTTTTGTGCACCACTATGTGGACGTCTGCCTGTAGCATCATGACAGGCAGAGATACCGAAGGCCCTGAGCACAGTGGGGATCAGCTAGTTCACTGTCATTATTTACACTCTGAATGTACTAAATATTTAGTATATCCATTTATGTTATTAAAGGTGCACGCCACCAAGTCAGTTTACTCATCATGGGGAGAACTATTCAGCCTGTGAGAACAGTTGTATAATGACTTCTGTGGCTCCGGAGGAGAAAATAACCCTGATGATGTAGTGATGTCATCAGGGTCATCTAAGCTTGAGCTTGGAGACTATGAGTTTATAACTGAAAACCTGTGTTATAAACTAGGGACATGGAATTGGAAAGATTTGGGTGTTCACCAGTTAGGAAGGGTATAATAAAAGACACTATTGGTTGCATTATGGGAAATGTAGGATCCAGTGCTTTTAGAGCTTGATCCATAAAGGGAGTAAAAGTCAAAATGTCTCAAACTCTGCTTCAATTTTGGTCTTTTTTTTTTTTTTTTTTTT